>CAODLS011184943.1:7500-15744 GCA_948243855.1 Flueggea neowawraea
TAATTGCCGGAACCATGTCTCATTTCACGATGATGTAATTTCCAAGGCTTTTCAGGTGAAGTACTTGATGCTTTGCAATGGATTTTCAGCTTCTTCGAGCTCTGAATTTTTTTTTGAACTGATTAGCTCTTAATTATTGGGTCATTGGCTGTGCTCTATCTTGTGTATTGACTCATTTTGGTGATTAATGATGGTATTATCAATTGTCATTGCATTTCTGTTTGCGATCATTGGACAAAACAGGTTCTTTAGTGATGACAATTGTCTAATTGTATAAGCTTTACCGAACTTCCGTATGCGGCTAGACTGGTTCAGTTTCTGGCTTAGCATTCCCAATAGGGGTGGACCCAAAGAGGCCGGCTCATCCTAATTCTGTACTCTCTTAAAATATTATATATATATATATATATATATATATAATTTTATTTATAATTTATTTAGAATATATTAAATATATTTACAATATTATAAAATATTAATACATTATATATAATATATTCTTTCATATTCTTTTATTTTGAAATATATTATAAAAATATTAAATATTAAATATCAAATTTTGTACTGATATTTTGTTCATCTTTAGGCTTTAGAGAATTTTTTTTTAGGTCTGTTACTAATTCGTTGAATTCATTGTGTTTGTATATATGTTTGCAACAAATTAAAAAAAAAAGATTGTTAAATAAAAAAGTTGAGAAAGTTGAGAAATTGACACGTTTTTTTAGAGTTGCAATGTGCTTAAATAATGAATCTCTTTTTGTATTTGATTTATAAACATACTTTTCGATAGGAGACCGTAAATAACTATAATGCTCTTGACTCTTGTCATCATTATTAGATCGGAGTTGGTTCGAATAAGAACCAAATCGTACTGGAACCGAATCTGAAAAGAGCTACAGTCTGGTTCTGGTTCAATTAATTTTGGTCCCATGATTTATTTCCATGATTGTGGTGATAGGGAAGAGGAGGTAGAGCATTTCTATTTTCCCATGCCATGAATATTGCAGTGGGGCCAAAAGAAGATAGACGTCTCTTGACTGGTCTCCACACTGTTGCTGATATCTACTGTTCAGATTGTGGCGAGGTTTTGGGTTGGAAGTATGAAAGAGCTTATGCTGCTGCTCAAAAGTACAAAGAAGGAAAATTTATACTGGAGAAGGCAAAGATCTCAAAGGAGAACTGGTGACGTTAGGTGGAAGTGTCTCAGGGGGGTCGTATTTGTTCAATTTCTGTTTTGATTGGTTGTTCTTTTCTTGGAATTCATCTTGGACAGAGCTTACTCTCCAATTGGAAATATCATTGTTTCTTGTGTTCGTTCTTGAAATGCTCCAAATATTTGGTGTTAATAGAATTATGATATTTAACAACAAAAAGTTGTAGATTTTATGAGTACATTGGTGGATGCGAATGACATATGCGAATCTCTATGTATAAATGCCCAATAAATCGTATAATTAACATATAATTCAGACGACATAGTAAATTAAAAGTCATTAAGGCGACTAGCTTAGATTAATTTTGTTGATTTTTGTAAATTTTTGACAATTTTCATTTTTTATTATACTTTTTATTAAACAATTAATGGTACTAACTCTAACACAATTATAATTTATGAGTAATTTGCGTCATTATAAATTAAATAATGTTTTTTAAAGTGTCTTAAAGTACAAATGTTCATACTTGGATTTATTGACATTCGTTAAATATTCATACTCTAACTTTAGGCTACTTCAAATCAAGTATGTTTTGGAAAAGAAAAAAAATGGTTGAAATCAACCTTGCTCTCTTGTGTAAGCAACCCTGGCCGTTATTAATAGCTCCGTAGTCATTGCTGGGGAAGGTGTTTCGAGCCAGATACTTTCTCGTATGACCATATCTCTCCGTAAGTTTGGGTAATAACGTGAGTTTTGTGTGGAGGAGTGTCTTTGCTTCTCAGGATTTTGCTCAAAGCAGGATGTCGTTGGAGAATTGGCACTGGTAATATAGGCAGATCCATTGCTACCAAGTCCACACAACACCTATGTTACTTTAGTATGTGATGAGATTCCCCAAGATATGACAGTAGCAGATTTGAAGTTGGGCTCTTCTTGGAATTGGGAATTTATTGGGTCATTGTTAAATCATGGAGATAAAAAGTTAATCAAGCAAATTCCTTGCAGTATTTGCTCTGTAGATGACAGATGGATGTGGTTTCCAGATAGTAAGGGACCATATACTGTCAAAAGTGCCTAACAGTCCTTGCAGACATTGCATTCCGATCCCACTGCATCTACAGGTTCTTCTTTTTGGTCTCGATCGTGGAAGATAAGAGTCCCTCCCAAAAGTCCTCAACTATTTGTGGAAAGCAGCTTCAAGATGCTTACCAACAAGGAGGTGTTATTATGTCTTGAATTTTCATGGCCCATTAAAAAATTGAGCCAAGTCTAAGTCCAACATTTTGTTGTTTACAATACACCTCAACACATCTAATTCTCTCTTTATTTTTAGTGACCAAGAAAATTAATCATAACCAAATATTTCACTTGGTCAATTAGAGCCACGCAATTGAACTTAGAGGCCAAGTAAATTACACTATAAATACACGGAGGATGGGCGTGGTAGTGAAGTAAGAGAAAAGAGAGAAAGAAAGAAAGAAAATACTTTGGGAGGTAGGAGGTGAGAAAGAGTTTGTTACTTTGGTCCCTTATTTAGGTACAAAATATTGTTAAATCTTTTTAGTTTATTTTGTAGATTTGAGGGACAAACTTTGGATGCATTTGGGTATTGGTATTTTGAGAGATATTCTCCATACTTATAACCCTCATTTTGTTTAGTGGATTTTACTCATTCCTCGCCCGTGAACCATATAAATTTTATGTTCTCTCTATTTTAATTATTTATCTATTTTGCATTGCTATTTAAGATTGTTAGCACTGTCGATCGATCCTTCGATCCCTAACAAACTGGTATCAGAGCTTTTGCTTAAGGCTAACATTTTAAATGGCAAGTACAAGGTTTAACATAGAGAAATTTGATGACAGTCAAAGTTTTGCTTTGTGGCAAATCAAGATGAGAGGAGTCTTTGTTCAAAATGGGTTGCACAAAGCTTTATTGGGGAAAGAAAGATAGAATGCCAAAAACTATGACTGCATATCAGTTTGATGAGCTTAATGAAAGGGTTGTGATTGCAATACAACTTTATTTGGCAAACTCAGTTCTTAAGCTAGTCTCTAAAGAAAAATCAGCTGCAAGGTTATGGGCAAAGTTGGACTCATTGTACATAAACAAATCCTTAACCGACAAGTTGCACGCCAAACTCCAATTCTACAACTTTCAGATGGAGGAAGGTAAACCTATCAATTCTCAGCTTGATGAATATAATTCTATCTTACTGGATTTAGAGAATCTAGATATGGCTGTCAATGATGTTGATGCTACCCTTAAATTATTATGTGTAAATAGTAGTCGGTTCTAATATGAATGGAAATCCAAGAGGGGGTGAATTGGATTTTTAGAGATTTTAAAAACTTTGTTCAAAATATTTGTAAAACTAAAACAAATATCAAAGTTCTTTTAAACTAAAATCAAATTTAAATGCGGAAGTAACTTAAAACCAAAGATCTAATCCACACATAGTAATATAAATCAAATGTAAATGTAAAACAAAGTAAAGAGAGTAAGGACAGAGAAAACAAAGCCTTAATTTATAGTGGTTCAGTCCTCTTGACCTACGTCCACTCCTCTAGATCCACAAGAGAATTTCAATCCACTATCTCCTTACTTGAGGGTGAAGGAAAACCGTTTATAACACTTGTTTTTGCGGGCTCAACAAGCAAACCGTTATACCTTATTTTATGAACAAAACAAGAAAACCAAATCCTTAGTTTTTAGGGTGTGAACTAGAAAACTGTTACCACTTGTTTTCAGGACAAAACAAGCAAACCAAACCTCTAGTGTTTGCAGATTTCAACTAGAAAATCGTTATCCACTAGTTTTCTAAGACTCACTAGCAACCACTCTTTTTTTCAAGGCTCAACAAGAAAACCTAACGACCCTCAAGTAAATAACCTTGCTTGTTACAAAATCAACCTAAGAATGCAACAGATTTAGATTCACACCAGACCAAAAATAAGATTGCAAATAAATAGCTCAAATGGGTTAGAAAAAAGATAAGAGAGATAAACTGAATAGAAGGTTTAGGCAAAGGTATCTCTCACTTCTCTTCTGATCTGGGATGTCTATTTATAGCTACTCTTAAGAAAATAGCCATTGGAAGCCTTAAAGTAGCCATTGTAAGTTAATAGACAATTATAATTTAAATGACGTAACCTTTCACTACATGCGTAGCCGCCATTTACGTGGATAGTTACCATCTACGTGCATAGTTCTTGATCCTAATTGACTTCCACGTGCTTTGTATGTAGGTCTGCATGCATTGATAGAACTCTAGTGGTCATTGCCTTGTGTTACTCAACATCTACGTGCTTAGCCCTTTTTCTACATATATTAATATTGAGTTCTGTGTGCTTTGCACTATATTCTGCATGCCTTGCTTCAAATTCCAGAATATGCAATTTTTACCCAGTGGCTTTCTACGTGTGTCGCTCCTTCTTCTACTTTCTTTGACGTATTTCCAAGATTACACTTTTGACTTTTCCCATGATTTGTATCAAAGAATATTTGAAATTCAAATCCCAAGGAGCGTCTTAACTTTTTTCTCATCTGCTGCTCGTCTACGTGCATAGATTATGTGTAACGTGCGTAGAGCTGCTTTTTCAACGATTACACCTATTCTCTTCTATTCGTCTTGTTGTATCCTTCTACGTGTTTGATACCTCAGACGCTTATCTCATTTGATCACTTGCTCGACTATATATTTAGCATAACCTCTGTGTGTGTGGATCAATGTCTGACACTTTCTGCTTCCTAGTTCATCACTTCTACATGCATTATATAGCCTTCTACGAGCAGGGATGCTTGTCTTACATGCGTAGAGTGTATAGTAAGTGCTTCATGGCCAGATATCAGCAGACCTGCAACTTTGAGCTTCTTTCATGGATGTTTTGCATTCATCATCATTAAAACCGAACTCAACATTATGTTCATTGCCACCATTTTACAAGCATTTTTTAGGTGCTATGCTCTATGTCAAGAGTATTATAACTCTAAAAGATGTTCAATCTACTTTACTCTTTAGAAACCTGATTGATAATAAATTAAGTAGTAGTGCAGAGGGTAATCAGTGTGATGGTTTGGTTGCTAGAGGAAGACCAACTGAGAGAAAGCTTGGTGATAGTAAAAATAAAGGCAGATCAAAGTCTAGGCATAAGAATTTGGCCTGTAATTATTGTAAGAAAAGGGGCATATGAAAGCTTACTATTTTAAACTGAAAAATAAGTAGTCTCATGAAGACAAATATGCTAAGGCTAGTGTGGTAGAAAACAAATTTGTGTTGATCTTCTTCTTGTTGCTAATGATGAAAGGTATAGGTTTAAGGATGAATGGATTATAGATTCTGGTTGTTCTTATCCCATGTGCCTGAATATGTATTAATTCTCTAATTATGAATCTGTTGAAGGTGGAGTTGTCCTGATGGGAAACAATGCAGCAGGCAAAGTTATTAGGATAGGAACAATATGAATGAAAATGAACGATGGCATCGTACAAACATTGTCAAGTGTTCATCATGTTCCGGACTTGAGGAAGAATCTTATCCGTTTGGGCACCCTTGATGTAAATGGATGCAAAGGCACTGCTGAAGTTAGAGTTATAAAGGTCAGCAAAGGTGCTCTTGTCTTAATGAAAGAAAAGAAGATAGGCAGCTTGTGTTGAGCCACTTTATGGACAACATGAAAAATCCTTCTAAGTTTTGATGATGACAAAACCACTGAAGAGCACATGTTCTTAATATGTAATCACGAAAGAACAAAAAACTTTGATCAATGTTGAAAACCTTGTCACAAAGTTAAGTACGCGATACACGATAAAAACTCTGATATCACTCCCATTTTTTTCATTAATCAAAAAGATAATCAAAGAAAAAATGCACAAAGAATAACAACCAAGGATTTTTCATATATTATAGCAAGTCATGGATTAAACATTCATACCAAATCAAAGGCATAACAAATATACATATGAAAAAGTAGGATATTGATGAACTCTCAATTATACATATTTGTATTGTCGAATTCCTATTATTTTGGTTATAATTGATATGTTTTCATAGGTTCTGGTGTTTTATTAGTTCATATTTTGTTTTTCAAGTCACTTGATGGTGTCTTGATGGAATTAAGCAAAAATAAACCAAAAAGGATATTAAACGACGAATTTGAGGCATCACTGAAAAGACGCGGTCTTGGAAGCCAATACACGGGCGTGGAAGGTCTTGTTGTGTCCGTGTGTGACCAGCCCAAGTCGAAACGCACATTCGAATGCAAAACACGTGTGCAGAAGCAAAGACACGGCCTACTATCATAAGACATGGCCGTGTAATATTCATTTATATTCGTGTCCGTCTAGCCAGAACCAAATGCATCTCCACCGAAAAGACACGGTTAGTAAATCCAAGACACGCCCGTGTCTTATGAGTTTTGTCCGTGTCTTGCCAGTTTCGGAACCAAATGCGTTAAAGAGCTGAAACAACGAAGTTTTAAACCAAGACACGGTTTGGGAACCCAAGACACGGCCGTGTAATATCCGTATTGGGCCGTGTCATACTAGAACACACCATTTCGGCCTATTTAAGCTTGGAATGAACCCTAGAGTAAAAGAGCCGCCATTGACACATAAAAACAGAGTTCTAGAGAGGGAAAGAGCTGGGTTTCAAGGGAGAACGTCCTTGGAGTGGATCGACATCAAAATCGAGTGGATTGCTTGAAGATTGAAGGATTCTCAATGGGTTCTTTCTTTCTATCTTGTTTCCATTTTGTTTTTGTTGATTTATCTACTGATATTATGAGCTAAATTTGTATGCATCTAGACGTGGTGAACCCTAGGACGAATTTTGAATGGGTTTTGTTATTTTGTTTCTTTGTTCATGAATTAAGATTCATCTATTATATATATAGTTTTTTGTTGGATTGATTCTACCGGTGTTTTGATTCGACAATTGATTGCATGCGTGGGAATCAATAGATTTATCGTGTGTTTAGAATCGCTAATAGGTGAAAGGAGTTGCACACAAACCTAGAGATAGGTCGACATAAATCTTCCGGATTAAGGTCAAACTTAATATGGGAATTCATTAATCTTCGTTAATGCAACGTGAGGGTATTAATTAGGAAGAGATTCTGGTTAATCAACTTGACGTTAGATGTTAACTGACTCAGGAGAGAGGTTAATGTATGTTAGGAATTCCTACGGTCCAATTGTATGAATAAGTGATTTAGTGACGAGGTCAGTTTTGCTTAGGTAGTCCTAAGGGGATTCAACATCTGGATGCTACTGTTACCCTTGATTGCCCGGTTCTTAAACTCTTTTTATACTGATGTGTTGTGTGTTGGCGTGTCTCCATTCCTTTTGTGTTTATTCATACCTGTTTAATTTGTAAGATAGATAATAGATAGAGAGAGTTATTACTAGTACTCTTAGTCTCTGTGTGATATGACACTCGGTACTCAGGTTTGTGTACTACCAACGATAGGTGCACTTGCATGCCTACCAAGTTTTTGGCGCCATTGTCGGGGACTAGGATATTAGGAAAAATTTATCTTTGTTAATCTAGTCATTTTGTGTATATTTATTTTTCTGTTTAGTTTGTGTTTTATTTAGTTGTGTTTGCTTATATTTGTTGTTCGTTGTTTAAGTTTGTTTTCATTTTGTTGGTTTGAAATTTTTGTCTCTTTGGGATTACGCTTTGGTTTTCATGTATTTGTTACTCTTTCAGGTTTTGTTGGTATATGACCATAGGGAACGCTTCAGAGTTGATTCAAGAAGATCCTAAAATTGAAAGAACGCTGCGAAACCTTAGGTGCACACATAGACAACGAGCAAAAATAGACAGACAAAGACAATCCGAGATGGAGAAAAATGTGGAAGGAGAGATACCAGTAGTTGCGGCTGTTGAACAACCAATGGCCATGTCGGATTACTCTAGACCAAACTTGATGAGAGCTAAGTCTAGCATTCTTAGACCAACTGTTGTAGCCAAGAACTTTGAGATCAAGCCGAAAATTATTCAGATGGTGCAACAGTTCATTCAGTTTGATGGTTTGCAAGATGAGGATCCTAATGCGCATTTGGCAAAATTTCTTGAAATTTGTG
>CAODLS011185180.1:0-20094 GCA_948243855.1 Flueggea neowawraea
TTCAAGAGACATCTGTTGAACATGCTGTCTCACAGTGATTCAAAAGGATTTGAACTCAAAAGGCCAAATGATTCCATATACTCTTTTCCATGCCCAGATTGCATGTGTCGTATGAACAAAACAGAAGATTCGAGATCATCAACGGCTATGTGATGTATACAGAGAGAGAAGTTAATTGTTGTTTATTCTACCTCAAATTTTGTGGGCATACGTCTTGCTGCTGACCCCCATTTATACGTGTTGTGGTTCTTTCATTTTTTTGGCCTTTCAATGTGGCGGGAGGGCACCCTTCAAATTTTGGGAGCTTCAAAAGATTTATCGGAGGTCACATTCATGTCAGAATATTTTCCTGGACTGAATTGAGGGGAAATTACTGCATCTTTTTGTACATGATGCTGGAGAAATACAAAAACCACATTCTTTCGTCGCAGAGATTTATCGGGCATTAACCTGGGAATATTGTTTTCATACATGCTGCTGCTGCTGCTGTATCTAACAAGCTGTAACCTTCAAGATTCTTTCTTGCCCTGATTTTTTTTTGATTTTAAATTGTTTGGGACTTTTCATCACCTTGTAGAATTAATGGTAGAATCAGGTTCCTAATTTTTGTACATTTATCAGGAATGAGGGATTTTTTTAGTGCCCTTATTCTTCTCATTTATTTGTTCCCATGCTGTCTCTCTTTCTCCCTCTCTTTAGTCAAAATTGTGAAATCATGCTTATTTTTTGTTGCTACTTGAAGTTTTCAGGGATTTTTTTAGTGCCACTTATTCTTCTCATTTATTTGTTTCCATGCTCTCTCTTTCTCCCTCTCTTTAGTCAAAATTGTGAAATCATGCTTATTTCTTGTTGCTACTTGAAGTTTTCATCTTATGTAGCTCGAGCAGCTCGTGAACGATCCTTTTCCTTTTACGAGCCGAACCTGAACAAAAGATTAAGCTCTTCTTGAGCTCGAGCTTTGGGTTTTCCAAGATGAGCGAAGTTTGAACACTTAAATAATGGCTTAGGCTTGGCTCGATCACACTCTTATCCACAACTTGACCTCTTCTGAGAGAGGTATGATGATGAATCATAATAATCAATGGAAAAGTCTTGGCAAGGTAATAATGGTTAGACCAAGTTGGTTGCTTTGATTAACATCCATGAGTGACATTCTAAGTTTGTGTTTTGATAAATTCGTTTTCTCATCACAGCGAATACGAAATTTTTAATGCAATTCAAGAAACAAAGAATTGTGTAAAAGTTTCAATTGTAGATTTTTTGACAGAAATCTTTTTGAAAATTATCCTAAAAGATGTAATTTCGGTACATAAAAATTGAAACGAAGATACAATCACCATTAAAATTTTATTAGAAAGATATTTTGGATTTTTCATAATAAAATAATAAATCAACAAACAAATTGATTCTGTAATTAAATTATACTTTAAAATATAAACCAGCAATTATCGAATTTATTCGCAAATTTAGTGTTGAATTCGATCAAATAATACATGAAAATTCATAATTATATGTGTATTAACAAACACTTTTATATTAAAATAAAATTTAAATCATTATTAAATTTTAATAAAATTTATGATCATTTTCTCCACACTCATCTAAAATTATTTTGAAAATGAAAGAAAATTGCATGCTTTTATCCTATAAAGGAAAAGGCTGCATATAAACACGGGCACTCACAAAACTGTGTCGTGTTTCGACTCTCATCACTCCCCAGAAACGCGCGCAGCCATGGGCGTAACAGAAAACCTCACGCCGGAGCAGCTTGAGTTCTTCAACTCTCAAGGTTACTATTTTCTTTTACTGTTAAAAACAGCTACAGAAACAAAACTTAAGGAATTTGTTGCGGTTCATTGGTCGGTGATAGTTTGGAGCTGCAATTTGCAGGTTATTTAGTAATCGAATCATTCGCAAACGCTGATGAAATCAACGGCTTGATGAAGAGAATGGAGCAGTTGCTTGACAATTTCGATAGCTCCTCCACCGCCTCAATCTTCTCCACCAAGAGTCAGGTTTTTATATGCATTAATCAATTTTTATTGAAGATGATAAAATTATAATGGTTTTAGTTTCTCATTAATTTTTTATTGATTCAGCAACAATTGACTGATAATTACTTTTTCGATAGTGCTGAGAATATCTCATTTTTCTTCGAAGGTAATTTGTAATTGACTTGTTTTGAAATTTTTAATGCACGATGAGTGTTGATTGCTTTTCGATTACATTGGATATGTTTCTTTCTTTTTTTTTTTGGCAGAGAAAGCATTTGGAGATGATGGGAACTTGAAGCAACCAAAGCAACTTTCCATTAACAAAGTTGGTCATGGTATGCTTTTATCAGAACATGATTTATTGATTCTAATTTTGGGCGAATATTGTAGTGATACGGTGATGTGATTGAATTGTTGTTCTGGTATTAATTTTTTGATATGCAAAATGGCTTTTACTTTGTGGTAGCATTACAGGAGCTTGACCCGGTTTTCAAAAGCTTCTCTTGTTCTGAGAAGTTTTCTGGTATGTTATCTTCCTTGGGTTACAAGAGGCCTGTCATCATTCAGTCCATGTACATTTTTAAGGTAAATTGAAATCTTACTGGAAAATTTTGAACTTTCTTTTCCACAAAGGTATTTAATGCTATCTGCTTAATTCTGCTTTTCTAGATCTTTGCTGAGGCTTAAATGATACTAGCTGGAAATTATGCTGTTTCAAATTAGTTGGAACTAGCCAAATCTATATGCTTTAAATGGATGTAAAAATTATTATGCATGCATCTGGAGCTCCATATTTAGTTTAGAAGAAAATCTCCAAAACAGTGAAATAGTAGAACAACTAACAAGTGAAGTATTTCACAAAAAAAATGCAACGACTTCTCTTATATTTTAAAGGGATAAAATTGTTTAATTCAATTACATTAGGGGTGCGTGTGTATATTTAAAACTCAAAAACATTAATAGGTTGGAAAAATTGGAAAAAAAAAAAATAGAATGTTGGTAGCCAAAATGATGGGAAGTTCTATCTTTGGTGTGTATCATACACTTTTGGAATAAGAAAGTGCATGATTAAGCAAAAATGTGTTATGTATTGCAGGAAATTCTTTCTTTTATTTGTTCATGAAGTTATGTATATTTTATGATTTTTATAGAATTAAACATTTAATGTGTGTAATTTTGAATGCAAGTACTAATGAAATACAATATATGGTGGTTAGCTAAATTTGAAAAGCGAAAACTAGATGGTGGCTATTGTATTAACTAAGTCTAGAGTTAATTCTTGGGGTCAATCTAATTTTGGAATGTGAAGCACTCAAAGTAAGTGAGTGGACAACTGTTTGAACACATTGGCTTCTCTTGTCATATTCTTGCTTTTTGTGACACTTTTCATGACATTATAAGTTCCTGAACTGGTGTAGTTGATTTCAATTTATAGCAACCGGGTATTGGAGGTGAAGTAGTGCCTCACCAGGATAATTCATTTCCATATACTGAGCCAACAACCTGCACAGGCTTATGGCTAGCTCTAGAAGATGCAACAACAGTAAACGGCTGCCTATGGGCCATACCTGGATCTCATAAAAGTATTTTCCTTTCCCCTGGAGCCTGGTGGGCTCCTGCAAGCAGAATTAGTCTGAAAATACATGATCTAATTATGATTCTCTTCATTCTTGTTGTTTTCAGATGGTTTAGTCAGGAGGTTTCTCAGGGGTGATCAAGGGGTATACTTTGATCGGCCTTCCCCTTCTTATGACCAAAAAGATTTTGTGCCTATTGAAGTCAAATCTGGTTCTTTAGTAGTGATTCATGGCAATCTTATTCATCAAAGGTAATTTGAATCAACATCATTTCAATATCATGGGTTAGATTATCCATCTTTCTATCCAACCACCTCTGAATTTGCTATTTTCTTTTCTTTTGCATGGCAGTTTTGAGAATCAGTCCTCCAAATCAAGGCATGCATACAGTTTACATGTGGTTGACACTGATGGCTGCAAATGGGCACAAGATAACTGGTGAGTATGCCACTAGCTTTTTTTTCCTTTGTCAGTACTGATGTTACTTCCCACTTTAACTTTTTGAATATCAGTTGTTGACTAAGTTGTGTCCCTGGCTTACCATTCCATTCAATCATTTGGAAACTGTTGCTTGATTAATTCCTTTGGGTCTGCTAAGTTAAGAAGGGCAATTTTTGGACCTCTTTTAAAATTCTTTACCCTTTTTTTGCCTTTGATTCATAGGCTATCTGTTTTGTGTTTGGTGCTTGTTATGACCAATTTTATGTTTTTGTTGGCATCATTGTTTGCATGCTTTGCCCCCTTTTACTCCATTGTCTTTCATTTAGGATGAACCAATTAGACTGGCATAAATTTTTGGATAATTAATTTTTTAGCCCCTGAGGTTCGACTAAACCTACAAGTTAATCCCTCTTATTTGAAAACTATAGTAGTCAGTCTTTAAGATTTAGTTCTTTAAAGCAATTAATCTTTCTGTTGCTGCACCGTCACACATCTATTAGGCTATATCTGATGTGTCAAATAAGAGCTAAAAAAAATATGAAAAAGAAAAAAAAAAGGTACGAAAGTACTCATTTCTTTCTCCATCTCTAACCAATTTACCAATCACTACTTGCTAACCCTCACACTAATAGGGCTACCTCTACCACCAAATTGGACCAATTGAACCATTTGAAACTATTTTCCCCAAACCAAACCAAACCACCTCAAACCACTCCCCCAACACTACCCCCAGCCAAAATGCTACCCCTGCCCCTAAAAGGACCACTAACCAAAACTGTGAACCTAGCTCCTAAAATACTACCTTGAACTTCCTCCATTCAAACAAACACACGACAGAACCACCTCCCCTAAAACGAAGGGACTAGCTTGTACGATAGAGTATACTGCAGGGACTAACATGTTGGTAAACAATTTTTTTTTAAGAGCTAATTGAAGGATCACCAATCGTCCTATTAGACTATCCAAAAAATGCAAGTTCTGGGAGGTAAAGTTTTTGAGAAAATAAAAGAGAAAGCTGCATTAATAGATCCTTTTCTCGCTAGTTGGATGGCAGAGGAAGAAAATAAAAACTATTATAGAAAGTGCAAGACTCTAATACCTGATGGTTTCCTTATTGTATCCAAGTCTCTATTCACTTCGCTTGACCAAGTTAACCTTGGTCTAGAGGAGGGGATCTCCTGGAAAAAAAATTAAAAAACAAAAATCACATCTGGAGTTAATATAAATATGAATATAAATTTTCGTGTATGGATGTTGAGAAACAATTGTTTTATGGAAGAAAAAAGAAATTTACTGTGTGAATAATGATGTAGAATATCTTACCTCATGTATGTTGTTTGTGAGAGACCTCCAAACCAAATAGTAAATTTTAGTGAGAGAAATTAGCTGAAGGCTCAAATTTCTGCATAAAGTATAGAATGTCCTAGAGACGGAGTGAGTTTCATAAAGAAACGCTGTTTAGTGGGTAGAATAGAGATTTGCAGTTTTCTGCTGGTTTTGTTTTTTTGTTTTTAATGTTGGGGCTTCTTTTTTTTTTTTCAATTTTGTGGGTGTGTTGGGGTGGGCAGTTGAAAAGAAAATACTTTCTCAAACTATAGTAGAGATTTGGAATCATCCGGAATATAGCATTTTACCGCTTTCTTATGCGCTACCTGTGTTATAAACATATCATTTACTCTTCTTTCTTACCTTCTTGTAGGATCAGGAGAAAAGTGCAACCTGAGCCTCTCTATATATCCTAATCTGCTCCAACTAGTCACTTTTACACAATAATTTGCAGTGCGCAGCACCATGATCAACATTATATTTTATCAGTTCCAACCTTGTAAAATCTGGTATGTGTTAGATTTTCTTGTTCTTTTTGTGTACTTTTGAACAGAATAATTTGTGAAGCCCGGATCAATGTTTCCATCTCCAGATATAGTTCTCAGAATTCTCTTACATTGATATTTTCTGAGAAACTATATTCGTCTTGTATGAAAAACATCTTTGGTATTTCTGAGAATCTGTAACTATTAAAGCAGAGTCTGCTTCGCGTCTGCATATAGCTTTGAATGACTAGGCGGGTAAGTTGTGGCTTGTTATCATTGCCGATGCAATTGCGTAAACTTGACATGTATGTAGAATTTGTTCATCTGTCTATTGTAGTGTTTGGTGCAACGATTTTATTTACATCAGAATTGTTGAAATGCATGGATAGTTTGGAAGACATTGCCTTCAAAGTTGTAGCAATTTTGTTTTCCTGTTGGTTTTTCGAATTGATTTAAGTATAACTTACAGGCATTTTCTGTTTCCAACCGTATCAAATAATTTGAACATTCTCTTCCTTTTTGGATTAAATAAAGAGAAATAGTACTTGCAACAATTATCTTGGCATAAATCTAATATGTTACCATCAAACGGAGGGCAGGCTAAATTCAATTTGAGTGAATTTTTTTAAGATTGCATCATATAACGAGCCTCCTAAATACATTCACATTTGGGTTCATTCAAAGGAGTCTTGTGTACCCTTGATTACTGGGTCCTGATCAAGTATACATTTTCTTTATAAGTCATTTGATTTGATCTCACCATAAATCAAATTCTCGATCTTCCGATATTAATAAATTACAAGATTAATTATTGGTCCATTAAATGCACAATTCATTCATTTTTTTTTTTTACTTTTGGGGAGCCAAGGGTTGTATTTTTCAAGGGCTACTCAAGATGCCATTGAACCTCTGCGAAAATTGTGAGGACAAAATATAAATATAATATTTGTCAAAGCTATTCTTTTGGAGCAAAAATAAAGTACGAGACCTTTTCTTAAAAAATAAAAATGTAATGAAAGAAAATTTATTAATTTAAGGGTGTTTAGATTAATTTAACTATTATGGTGAAAGCATGTGCCGTGAAAAAAAGTTTACCATGAAAAAGGTTTGGAGGTATTGTTTGTAACTTTATATGTACGGTAAAAAAATGTTTTGGTAGTATTTGTTTACCGTTGTAACTATTGAAATTAAAAGATCATAAAGTTATTTTTTAACATTTCAAATTTTTTAAGCATATCTACAAAATATTGAGAAGTCTGTGTCAGCATAATATATTTTTTTCAGGACAAGTAAAAATGCAAAATTGCATCCTATCAAATAATTGAGAAAAGAGTATGTAAGCATTTTAGTCTTAATAATTGTATATCTTAGTGGGAAGAACATTTCAGCTTTATCTTAAAACTTTTTATGAAGGTTAATTTGCCAAATCTCGCTAGAGTAAATTTAGTGGTTTGTTATTTTACAATCCGAGTCATTTGCTTAATATATAAAATGCAAAAACAGAAGGGGCATCACACATGTGATGAACTACCTAATTAGAGGATATAAGATAGAATTTTTATCCGATAAATGGAATATGCCAAACAAGTAGACTAGGTCAAAAATTGGATATATGCCAAACTTGTTCAACCAATGTAATTCGTAAAAAGAGATTGATTTTGGTAACGTGATAAAGACTTTCTCTTTTAACAAGATGTCTTAAATTCAAATTTTTGTATAAGAAAAAGTTTTAAAATTCGGTAAAGAAGGTTCTATTGCCCATATGAATAATGTCTAGCTCGAATTCGATTTAGTAAGATGCCAAAGTTATGTAGTGAATTAAAAAAGTAAAAGATTTACTTCAATATGATTAAACAATTAACATTTATGTATAATTGAAACATGGATATGATTGGCTAGCTACCTGCTGTAAATGACATGGTACAGAGAGAGAGAGAGAGAGAGATAATATAGGAGACAAAACCAAACTGAGAGTGAAGTGACGATTTGTAGTTTCCTAGTGTGGGATCTTTAGACTCTTAGTTGTGTCACTGAGACAGAAACAGGACGCACACGAAAAGGAGAGAGCTAACTGACCAAACAAGGTACAAGACATGAACCAAAATTCAGACAAAACGTCTCTGTTTGTGTCCAAAACCAATTTAATGCGCCCTATTTCAAACTTAAAAATAAATCTTACCACTTAATACCGTGGGAGAGTAGTACAGGCTCTTCCATTTTTAATAGAGATTTTGAATTCGTACTTTGAATGTGCAGAAATTTCAAAACTTGGTAATTAGAGTTTTGCCTGTTGTAAGTTGGTTCATTAGTGGTAGAGTTGTCTATAGTAATACAAGATTAAAAGTTCGATTCACGGCATGATTAAATAAAATGTCTTAAAAAAAGATGCTATAAATGTTTTAATGTCAACGATACATGGGGGATTAGATCGCCACTGTTCAAATTTAATGTCGACAAAAAAAAGGTTGCCCTCGAGGCTTACGAAAGCAATATTATAGATGATTTAGGTGTTGCTCTTTGAGCTTCATTTTCTAGGTTTTTTCATGATTTTTGATAAGCGTGGTAATCTTGAAATTTATATGAACATGTTTCACAAGGTTTTTTTAGAACACTTTCTGAGCTCTAAATGAATAAAACAACAAGACAACGACTTATTAAAAAAAAAAGAATACTACTTAATTCAAATCTGAATTAGTCAAATATCCAAATTGGGTGATTCAATAAAAAAACACAAGATTTTTAACTAAATTAAATGAAGCTCTTCCTCGGCAATATGGGTTCTCTCTTTTATGTACTGTTCCTTTTCTATTTTTTTCACTGCATTCTCTAAACATTCAGTGATGCAGATAATGAACTGTAAAAGTTTCAAATTCCTAGTTGCAATATAAGGCAAGAATATTAAGTACCCTTAACTTCCAAGTAGACCGGTCTTCCAATAGTACACCATACTTTAGACAATAAGATATATTCAAAAAACACAAAGTGCATCGGCCAATGACTTTATCCGATAATAGAAAAACTAATGGCTAATTCCTGTAATTTCAAATTCACTTATTTGTAACAGAAATAAACTATTAAAGAACATAGCTTGGCTTCTCAGAAGAAGACATGGCATCTGTATATGGATTTTCAGGGTATCAAAGCCAAATCTAAAATCATGTCCTGTCCACATCAGGTATCAATTTTTCAATTTCAAAGAAAAAGATTACTAACAATAACAAACAAAAGTCTGAATTTGTTTATCGATCAAATCTTAATGGCAACAATTTGCTAATTCATCGTGTCACTTTGAGTAGTATCTTTGAGGTTTGAGTTAACAAAGACAATACAGACGCATGTATCTTAGTCTTCTGCTATCCTAATGATGCAGCTAAATACCAGAACATTTCATATATTATCTGTAGTAATACAACTCACTTGAAATATAATCCTACTAGGCAAAAGAGAGTCAATTCTGGAACTCTGATTCTATAATAATCTTAGGCAAAAGAGAGTCAACTTACAAAAAAATAATATCTCATTAAATATTATTAATAGTCTTCACTTGTAACGGAGAAATACCGTGGTTATAAAACCAAACCGTATCATAATACAAAAAAATATCTCATATTTAGTCTCTCTGAAACTCCAAAATAAGGATTTAGTAAATTTCAAACACATATTTAATCATCAAAATTCTGAATAAAATAACTGAAAAGCTAAAAATACAATTTCGATCAAAAAGGTAAAAATGCAATCAAAGAGTGTGAAAGCCTAATAGAAATTAAGCCTATAATATGATAAACGACATTGTCCTCACAAGATTCCACTTGTCATAAATCTATGATTATGCTTATAATATGCAAACTATTTCTTAATGCCACCACAAATAATAACAGTCCATCTAAAATTACAATTTTAGTGCGCATATAAAACATAAAAACTGATTCAAACCATAATTCAAATGAATCAAAATGAATTGTATTTAAGTTGTCTCCAACATTGAGAGATCGAGGGTTTAATTCATAATCGAGTAATTTTATTCATTTAAATTAGAAAGAAGTGTAAGGAAAAAAACCTTACAACTCGATTATTTTCGCACACAGAGCCCTGTGGTTGGAATCTTAAAACTGATGTTCAAATTTCTGGAATATATATACTCTAAGTATTTTCTTATAAAAAAATTCTAATTCCAGTAAATATTTTTATCATTTCGCAGCAATAAAATGTGGTTATCCTTTTATCCATTTCATGACTTCATGCATGATTCATAGTACTTACCCTTCAACTTGGAATTAATGGGTCTGTTTTCCTTGTTTGTTGGAAAGAAAACAAGTTACATTTGATTGTTGTGTCGTTTAACGGTACCACTACCATTATATATTTGCAATATATGTTTGTTCAATTGTGTATATGTAATACATATTTGTTCCTTATATTTTCCTATATTGAACATGCATAAAAAATATATATCATCCTTGTAATATACCTCAAGAAAACCCTATATATAGTTAGTCCAAATGCTAGGTCACTTCACTAGCTAACTCTTTCACATCCGTCCTCCTCTCATAAGTATACATTTGTCTCATTTCCCTCTCATTTTGACTCTTTTTCTTTTTTCACAGTTAAAAAAATTACCACAATAAGCTTAAAATCATATCTATATGAGCTTCAACTAAGATCATTTCTCTTTCCCGTCGCGGCTAAGGCAAGAAAATTGTTTCATTTTCGCACCACGGAAAGCTTGAAGATCAGAGAAGCACCCTTTGGAATAGCAAGGACTTGTTGCGCATATGGCCAAATCAGTTCATTGCAGAATTGATTTGAAAAAAAAAAGGAAAACTGTTAAATATATTGAGAAATATGTTATTTTTTTCCTTGTGAATATTTTTTTACTCCCATTTTATAGCCATTTTGATATTGAATTAATAATAGTTTTTGTTTCTCCAACAATGTCTTTTTTGAAAATTTTAAATTCCATTGACAACTCAGGATGCACTATTGGTCTTTTTGGGTTAACAGTTTTTAAAAATCTTCTTTAGAAGGTGAAAATTAAATCCAATGTATTTTAATCGTCATAAAAACACATTAAAAATTGGTTGTATTTCTCATAAACAAAAATGACTTGGATTTGTTTTTTGATAATTGAGTGTATGACTTTTTTTTATGTATTATCGCTTTTATAACTATTAGATTAAATTAAATTAGAATTAATCTCTATTATTAAAAGGAGACAAAGGAGATTAACTTAAAAGGATAATAGCTAAATCCAACTATGCTAATAATCAATATGATAATTTCTTAAATATACTAACAGACCTGAATATGCTAAAACAAACATGACCAACCAAAAATTAAAACGCATCATTGCTTTCTAAATTTATAGAAATGATTGTTACTCACTGGTTTAAGTAACATTGTCCTGGTGCAATATAAGGTAACATCCCCATGTATAGTGCATGTCCTTATCCTATTCCTACTGATGCATACTATGCATATGATTTGAACAGAAACAAAACAGTCCCTATTTTCCAACTTAAAAACAAACTGCAACATGTTAACTACCATCCTTCGCATGCAATATTACACAGGAAAAGCCATTAAAGAGCTGAATTTGTAGCCACATGGGTTTTCTCTGTTTGTTTCCTTCAGTTCTTCAGTGGCAGAAACTCAAAAAACTGGTTTGGACTCAAGTTGGTATTTATCGTTCTGATGGGTACTTTTATGTCTTTCTTGGTACCATCACCACAACCAGCATCAGTACTACTACAAAGTGGAAATAGCTCCAGTGTTTCAACTTCCTTAATTTCCTTCTCAACATTTATGTTGTCTTTCTTGTAATTAAATGATGAACGCTTGTTGCTTTGAAGGCTATACAATGTTGTAGTTGTTGAGGTATTGGTTAACCTCTTGGCAGGTGTTGCTTTATGCATTGAATTTGATACAAATCCCTGAAAAAACAAAAGCTTATATTAGCAACAATAACATTAAACATGTTTTCAACATAAGACATTTAATTATATTTAGTATGTTTTTCATTAAATGCCATGCCACCTTCTTTACTTTTCTAGTATTCAAAAATTTACTATCTGCTATATGCCATCTGCATTGTATCCTACATTTTCCAAGCAATCCTCAACCCATAAATAAGTGAGATAACTCACAAGATAAAGTGCAAAAATTTCAGAGCTTTTTTCACAATAACAGCCCAAAACTGGAAGTAAAGAATGCAACTTTGTGAAGCTCTTGTTTTTCCCAACATATGAAAATGATCAGAATGGTCAAACAAATATTGGGTGTTGTGTGATCTTGTTGTTTACTTTTTTGTTCGTGTTTCTGCATATAATGTTTATAATTAACTATTTTGATGATATAAGGAGTTAAGAATCATCCTGTACAAGACAAAGATTATTCACTGACCTCTGAGTGCTTAAAATTACAGTTCTTTGCCTGCTCATCTCTGTAAATTGCCCTTCTCAACCCTATCGACAAATGATACAAAATCAGACCATTTAATAATTTCGTTGCAGCGTCAAGCCAGAGTAGAAAGTGGTGTAAGAAATTAAATCCACTACTGTTTTTATCTACTATATTCTCAGTGTTTAATTAAAAGACAAAAAAAAAAAAGACTAGATTGATTAAACCCTGCTCTATTTTTTCAGAAACCTTGTTAATTTTTTCTATTAATAATTGTAGGTATAAATTCACATTCATATATTTTTAGCTATAGATTCTAAAATGATTGGTTGTGTGATGGTCTACACGAAAATGCATGTAATATTACGCTGTAGAATCACATTCGTTCATAAGAAGAAAGCTTTAATTGTATTAAAATACCACACACAAAAATTACATGGAATAAATATATAATTTCAAACTATTGAAGATTAACCAATTAGATTTTTTATAAATTTATTTTCTTGAAATTTATTCGTCTAGAACACAAATAATTTTGAAAAAAAATAAAGAAACCTTGTGTATAACTTCATAGCATAGTATTTAACCTTGATATCCTATGTTCTACTAAGGGAAAAAAACCAAAATCAATAAAAACCAAGAACAATAACCCTAAAACTATACGAGAGCAAGCTCAGAAAACTTCTGCCAAGTCTCTTATAATGTTTCATTCTAAAAATTTCCTAACCAATTAGTACATAGTCTATTGATATTAAAGTCATTTTCGACGTTAAATATGTTATTAATTAGGGTTAAGATTCATAACAAGAACTAATGTAAAATATGAATTACCTGATTCTTTCTTGTATTCATTGCTTTGGTTGTGATCACGATTTTGTAATTGGCAGTTACGCAACTCCACTTCACGTCGGCGCCTCAGTCGTTCTCTTGCCTTGTGATTCTGAAACCAGTAAAACACATTCTTTGCTTCAATCTTTCCAAACCCCCGAAGATGTTGAGCAATCTGTTGGATTTCTTCAGTTGTTGGTGTTCTTGTTCCCAGCCGATAAATTTCTTCAAGTGCTAGCAATTGCTGCGGTGTTGGATTCCACCTTGAAGCACTATTATTACTTCCTGTCGCAAAATGTTTATCAAAAACCCTTTTTTAAAAAAATTCAAAATTAACCAATCAGCTTGTACTTCATTCATACAAAAGTTAACTTCATCATTAAAGGTCGAGTCAAGAGTTGAATTTCTGATTGAAGCAAATAAAATAACTTATCACAAAAAAAATCAACATTCTTGAGGAGAAAGAAAAAAAATTAAAGGTTTCATACCTGGTTGATGATCATGGTTTAGTCCTAGAAGAGAAGTAACGGTGTCTGTATAGACATTCTTGTCACATATTTTGGGTTGAATGAAGCATTAGAATCATGTTCACGGCCACTCATCGTCCACATATATTATATGAAATACTAAACTGACTCGAACCCTAGTTTCTATATCTATGTTGTCTTAAGAGCATGTATGTGCAGAGAAATTAGTTTAGTAGGGTTGAGGACTGTTGAGTTGTGTTTGGAAGGAAACAAATAATGACTAACACGAAGAGGAGCAATAGAGGAAGCAAAAATGGAATTTGGCTTTAGCTAACCATGAAAATGACAAGGCAAAAGGACATGACAATAAAGTTGATTGACTCCACAGACCTTAACCAAAAACACATATCGCAAAAGAGGAAGAGAGCTTTTCTTTTCTTTTTTTTTTTAAAAAGAAGAAAAATGGCTATAATTTTTATGTTTGAAATTCTGAAAATTTCAAAGTCCGAAGTAGTGTACTTTGGTCAGAAGTCAATCGGCATACTGAAGAAAATGTACACTTACATTACGTATACGTCCATGCTATATATACATATATTATATATGCTTACATATACATGCATTTTTTTATTGTTTTACAGGCTAATTGGTAGTGCACTTGCGTTACACTTGAATCTTGTTTTTATAAAAATATTTTGTAAATTTAATGGATTGTATGAGCAAGTTATCATTTATTAAATAATTAAAAATGTGATATATTAGAAAAAAATGTTTGAAGTATAAGATACTTTATTTAAAAATTTAGACGACCGCGCAGAGACAAACTTGTTTGTCAAAAGATACAACAGAACTTCAATCATTCCATTGGTGATATACAAGTGCACTACTACTTGTCCTTCTCGAAATCGAATTCTAAGACCAATCAAACACTAATTAATTACACACACAATGCCATTTGACCGAGCTCCTCGTCAAGGTGTCGTTGGATCACACAAAATATTCCAATTTCTTGTGAACAGAAACCGGAAGCCCAGCAACCACTCGTTGATTCCGCCCCTGGGTCTCGAAACTCGCTGCCACACACAAAAACACAATAACGCTAACACCATCATTAAATTTGCAACACAGTAAACACAAAAATCATCAACTTCAAATAAAATTAAGAACAAAATTGCTAAAAAGAACACAAAAATCTCAGAGCCAGGGAAGTCGGTGCCGATGACAACAACGAGCCGAATAACGCTGTTGGCGCTGCCTTCGAAGATCTAGGGGACTCCCATTGTAATACCCTGTCCGTTTCCTAACTAGCTGTTGTAGCATTCCGACCAACCCTGATTTCTTTCGTTCAATTTTGATTCTATCCTATGAATGTTTGAGATGTTGATTAGGTGTTTGATGATGATTATTAGGTGTTTGATGATGTTTTGGAGTAATTTAAATCTTTTGATAACGGTGGTATTCGATAGGATTGAGTGAAAGAAGTGGAAGAAGTCATTTTTTGAGGTGACTTGTTTCATTAGTCAACTCACGAGTTTGGGTAGTCGATTCATGAAGAACTTGTCCCATTAGTCGACTCACGAGTTTGGGTAGTCGACTAACGGATCGCAAGTCTATAAAAACCCCACCCCGAACCACTTTGGTTCTCACTCTTTTTCACTCCAAACCCTCTCAAACTTGTCCAAATCACTTTCCCATGGCTTGCCCATCACTTATAGGCATCTCTTGAGGTAATATCGACCTTCCATTCCTCTTATTACATCATTTTACATCATTTAATCTTGAAAACTCTTTTTGGCCGAATTTGAATTTTTGCATCAGATTTTGTTGTTCTGTTGAAATGGATACTTGGGGATGTTAGATTATGATTGTTTGGGATTATATAAACATGATTCAAGCCTTGAATCACGAGATTTGATGAGTTTTGACCGAATTTTTGGAGATTTTGAGTTGTTTTTGAGAAACCAATTATATATTTGAATTCCTGAGGTTGAATATGACCACTGTGGGTGATTGGATTCAATTTATATCAGTTGAATCGAATTTGAGGACCAATCTTGACATTTTGCATTATAGGGATCCAAATGAAATTTACATTATTCTTGTAATACCCAGTAATTTTTATTAATTTTTAATTAATTTAAAAAATAATTTTTAATATTGGGAAAATAAAAATTTTATGTTTTAAAAATTTATTTGGGTGATTTATGAAATTTTTGAAGTGATTAGAGTGATTAATTAAAATCAGAAATAGAGGGAAGAAGGTGTGACATGTCGTTTGAGTGTAACTGGAATGCTACAAGTCGTTTGGCGTGGCAAGGCTGTCGTTCGAGCGTTGCTTCTGTCATATGTGTTCACTGTTCAACTAAGCAGCTGAAAACGACAAGCCGTTTTGGTCCACTGGAGCTGTCATCCGCGTGATCCGTGTGTTGTCCGGTCGCGCAGCACAACCTGACGCACCAAAACGTCGTCGTTTTCCCTTGTGCCACAAAGTCAACAAACCCATGCCTCTTCTCATCAACTCTGACTTCTTCCATACTTTGCAATCGATTTTCTCCGCCCATACTTAACCTTTTTCTTTCATTTTTTCCATTCTTCTCTCCTGCATCTCCTCTTCAGATATCTCTTGACGTTTCTCTCCATTTCCTTCATCTTCCTCACTGAATCAAGGTAAGAAAACCCAATCTCTCTCCAGTCCATTTTTGCCTTCATTTTTGGGATTTAGTTTCTGTTAAATGATTTCTTTTCATAGCTGTGGTTGTTCGTTTGGATTTAATTTTGTGCATGTTTTTGAGTTCCTCTTGGTTAGATTTTGATGAAATAATAGGAAGGAAACATAGAAATGGATGGTGTTTGTTGGTGTTGTGTTTTTTTTGGTGAAATAAGGATATCGTGGACTGTTTTGGGTTGTTGTTGATTTTTGGAAATGTTAGGGATGATTTTCACGCTCTTGGGTTGTTGGAGGACATAAAGATGAAGTTTCGATTTGAGAAAAATGGAGGAAAAATTGGGTTTTAGTTGTTGGAGACCATTTGGTGTATTTTTGAGTGAAAAGGACCAAAAATTTTATTGTCAGAAATTCTGGAAATTTTTGTAGGGACTGACTTGTATTTTACAAATTGGGCCAAATTTATAATTTTGAAAAGTAAAAATTCATTTTTGTAATTATAAGAAAGCTTAAGCTAAAATTATAATTTTAGCAAAGTTGAGGATTTAAAAATAAATTTTAAATACTTTAAGGACCAAATAATAAGTCCTAAATATTTTAGGGACTAAGTTATAATTTTCCAATCGCAGGGACCAAAAGGTAATTTGCCAATCTCGGGGACCAAAAGGGTAATTTTACAAAATTTGAGGAACTCAATTGGAATTTCGCGTATATTTCAATTTTTGAGGTTTCAGAGTTAGATCTTCGACCGAAATAGGATTTTCGTCGTAGATCAAGTGTATGCATTTGCATCTGAATATCATGCATTTGGTATTGCTATAGTACCATAGTTTGACAATTGTCTTGTAATAATTGTTTCAGTTTCGTATCCTGGTCAGCAAGGTTAACCGACCCCGGTGGTACGAGATGGTGCAATTCATCTTGGATTCTCTAGGTGAGTGAAATGACATTTTCAGACACATAGGCTGTGCCTCTTAAACTTATATTATTTTTGCTGTGTCAGAACCTTTGCATGAAATTTGAAAATTTCTAAAAGATTGGTAAATCCTAAAATTTGGATTGATGTGAAAACCTATGTTGTATAAAATGAATTTTATCTGGGAATTTTGATGGTTTTTGAAAATAAATATTATATTTTAATATTTATTTTAATTTCTGTAATAAACGTTTTTTTATGGATTTCAAAGTATATGTTGTGGAAATTATTCTTTCGGGATTTAAGAATGTCTTCGAGACAAATGATTTGTTTTGAAAAAAATATATTTTCTATGTTAAGTATTTTGTTCTGCATGTAAATAAGAGAATTTTCTGTAACAACCATTCTGTCTGAAAAAAGTGTATTACGGTATAAATACTCTGTTCAACACTTTGAATATTTTTGAATAAATATTTGCACATGTTTTCTGTAAACACTTTGATGTGGGATACTTACGTTACGGGATTAAACGTAACCTTTGGTATACCATAGTGAGAACTCAGTTACCAGAGTAGTGGTAACACTCAGCTATCAAGGTAGATGGTAGCATGCAGTTACCAGAGTAGGTGGTAACCCGTGTGTAGCGCAACACACGTGACTATTCTTTGGTGACAGAGTTCACGTATGATCTAGATTTTGATACTAGTCCCATATCAGATCGTTTGGCACGAGATATGTTGGTTGGATCCTAACTTCAGTGAGTCCGTGTTATTGCTCATTTTCCCACATTGTATTTTCTGTGAGCCTGGCTAGGCAAATCTAGCTGGAGCACGGAGACTACAATGCTCACGGATGTGTCGAGATTAGTATCTTCTCAATTATAGCCTTCAGACCCTTAAGGTGGACAGAAAGTACTATTTAGAGCTACTAAGGTTGTCAGTTGTTAGTTTTTTTGAGTCGGACACTTTTTGGACTCTTAAGGCTGCTAAATTATTCTGATATGATCTAGCCAACACAGTTCTAATATAGTTCGGGCATATGATCAGTGATCATCGGCTCTGTATATCATTTGGAATGATATTTGAAATGCATGATTTTGACTTTAAAACGATTCATGAATTTTGACTCTGAAAAGATTAAGTAATTCTCTTTGAAAATATTTTTGGTACTTCTTACTGGAAATGATTTGGGAATTTCTCTAAAATTATTTTAACATTTATTTTCTGTAAATGTTTTGAGGAAATGTTTTTGAAAGAAAATATTCAACTATTTTATATTTCGAAACTAAGCATTTTGTTGAGTCAAGTATTTGCAGATCTGTCTGACTGTTGTCTTCCTTGAGTGCAAATGATTTGCATATGCTACGATACTATATCTACTGTGTATACATATGTACATCTATATTTGCATGTGAAGTTTTCCAAATTTTTTCAAACTATCTTTGTGAGGCACGTATGAAGCAATCTGGAGTGTTGTTTCCTCACTAGATATTGTTGCCCCTTTCTTTTCTGTCTATTCTCTTTAGTCCTATTTTCAGGTGATTTTGGTTGATTGAGAACTGTTGGCATTTAAAATTTGGTGAGGAACTCCGGAGATTTAGTTAGTACCCTTTTGTTCGGGCTCAGTATGTATTTTGTTAGTTGATCCATACCGAATAGTGGATTATGACTTAGTATCTGTTATAAAATGTTTGATGGTTTTATTCATATTACTTATATTTATTTTGATAGTATTATATCTATACTATTTTCTTATATATCGTATTATGTTCAACAAATGTGTCTGATAAATGATTGTTTGGGTAGAATATCTGTATCTCCGAGGCTTGTGCGAGATGAACTAGGCTTCCATAGACGGTTTTCCTTATATGTCGGTCATGGTCCGAAAACGGGTCGTGACAATTATTTTGAATGATTTGAATATTCTGGAATATTTAAGGACTTAAGAATGGTTTTGGAGATTGATTGTAATTTTTCGAGATGTTTGATTCTCAAGGTTATGGCATCTGATCCTCTTTTGAATGGGTTCCTTTGCATTGCATCATTATTGCATTTTTGTACCACCACAGTATCGTATCTGTATCATGTCATTGATATTGCTTTGATAACTGTTTCAGCTATGTATCCTGGTCTGCAAGGTTAGCTAGCCGTCAGTGGTACGTGTTTAGGTCATTCAGCTTGGATATCTAGGTGAGTGGAATGGCAGCTTCAGACACATAGACTGTGTCTTCTAAACTATATTGTTTTTGATGTGTTTAGAACATATTTCTGAAATAGGACTAATCTAAGGATTGATTAATTTAATAACCTGATTATGTGTTTAATAATCAGCTTACTATTTTTGAATTGATATATACGTATTATATATTCCTCACTGTTTTTGATATTCGTTACTACATGATTAATTTTTTTATTTAAAGTTAATGGAAAAATATACTCTGAAATAAATATTATGTTTTTGTAATAAATATTTTTGTTGGATTATTGATGGTTTCTGAAATAAATATTATGTTTTAATATTTATTATGGTTTCAGCAATGAATCCTCTGTTTTGGATTTTAAGATATTTCTTAAGCATGTATTTATTTTGGGATTAAATGTATTTTTGGAATAATACTAAGTTTAGTATTTTGCGACGTTTCGCTAATAAACGTTTCGGTTGAACATTTGATTTATTGAATAAACAAGATGTATATATGACATGTTGCCTATTTGAATATTTTTAATAAATATTTGTATATGTTTTCGATAAACTATTTAGATACGAGGATGCCTTTGTTACGAGGATAAACGTTGTCACGACCCATAGTCGGGCCCGTGACCGGCGTACGAGGTGAACCGTCTGTGGGAGCCCGATCCATCCCGCACAAGCCTCTGTGATCAGATATACTATCCGACTTATCCAAATATTTATTTAAAATATTTATAAAAATATTTATAAATGAAATAAAATCATATCATATATATAAATACCAATATATATATATATATATATATATA
>CAODLS011185284.1:0-16239 GCA_948243855.1 Flueggea neowawraea
ATCATCCTAAAAAATGCTAGCATTGGCATAGAATTCCCTAATCAAATCTGGATATTAGTTCCTCCCTTCGGCACAAAAATATTTCAAACCAAACATCAAGAAATTTTTTCTCAATAGTACTACACCTTCTAGCGACAGCCATATTAACAAACTTATTGGAGTCAAACTCCTCTCCAGTGACAGTTCCCCTAGATTTCTTAGGAGTTGAGGTTTTCTTACTATTGGGTTCTGTCTTGGTGACCTATTCAGATTGAGGCTGCTTAACCCCTTTTGTAGAAGCTTTTGAAGAGGTAGCAAGAAGATCATAGAGTTGTTTTAATCTTTTCTTGCCTTTCTTAGCCATTTGAGTCAGCGTAGATGTCAAGAATTCAACAAGCTAGATAAAACAGAGGTTAGGGTCTGTAGCGAGATGGAGAGATAGGGTTTAGGGTTTCGAGATCAAATGGAAGAAGATGGTTGTTTTTGGAGAAGAAGTGATGTTTGTTTCTAGTTAGAAGAAACAAATTTGAAGAAAGAATCGTTTGAAATGATTGTAAATAGAGGCAATTCAATTTTGAGAAGAATACAAATTTTAGGCAGGATATGAAATTTAGAACAGGGTAGTCAACAACGTGCGGGCATAATGAATAATGTGCGCTCTTAATGATAGTTTGTGATGCCTAACAAGCATTATACATCATTTGCGGACGTTGGTAAGATTTGATTTGGGTGAGCAATTTGGACAGCAAGTCATGGAAACCATCTATGCCCGTTGAAACCTCAATAACACGCTCAAATTCCACTTGTACCATTGACGTGCGTTCTTGCTCAACTTCACACCTTAATGCCAACAACCACTAACGAATAACGCACCTTGGTAATATTTAACATCAAAGACATTTTTCTAACAACGTGTGTTCATAACCAATAGCACACCTTAGCAAATGACACCTAAAACCAAGATATACTCAGCAAATCATTAGCGCCACTAATCCCTTAGAGCGCACTTTATCAATTTTCTTCATAACTCAGAAGATTTTGACACTATTCATCAACGTGTCTACCTCATCAACAACATGGTCAACTAAGATACACTAAATTCATATTCACTGCAACTTCCCCTCAGCGTGCAGATTAGATCATCGACGTTCATTGCTCACAACCACTGAAAATTTCAAGAATAATTTCACAATAATTGCTCGCTTTAATAAGCCATAACGCACATTTATGCCATAAGTCTACAAGCCAATCTCAATCGCGTCTCTGCTAACGTGCGCTGATAACCATTAACGCACTTTGTGATTCTGATACCTTACTCATTTTCCAACCATGTACTTGATCTAATTTGCAAATAGATCACTTTGATGTAATTATGAATGCATAAATGAATGATTATGAGCCTGATAACACATATTCTACATAAATCAAAATTCATTCAAATTGCACATCCCAATATGTTTACGAATGGAAACAAATTATTTTTCATGAAGGGGTTTTGTTAAAATATCAGCAAGCTAATCTATTGTTGACACAAATTCTAGTTCAATATCACTCTTAAGAACATGATCTCTAATGAAATGATGTTTGAGGTCAATATGCTTGGTCCTAGAATGTTGAATGGGATTTTTAGAAATCTTTATGGCACTTGTATTGTCACACTTGACAGGAATTTTAGAAATCTTGATTTGAAAATCAATGAGTTGTTGTTTTATCCACAAAATTTGTGCAACACAACTTCCAGCTGCTACATATTCAGATTCGACAGTGGATAGTGCAACACAATTTTGTTTCTTCGAAAACCTAGATACAAGTGAGTTACCCAACAATTGACAAGTACTCGATGTGCTCTTCCTATCTAATTGGCCTCCTACATGATCAGCATCACTATAGCCAACTAGATCAAAGCTATCATTCTTAGAATACCATAAGCCAACATTCTTGGTTCCAATCAAGTACTGAAAAATTCTTTTGGTTGCTATAACAGAGACATCAATTTATGGATTAAATTAAGCATCCCGTAGTTGGAATATTCATTTTGATGAAGCGATCAAAGAGTTTGGATTCATCAAGAATAAACATGAGCCTTATGTATACAGGAAGGTTAGTGAGAGTGTGGTAGTCTTCTTAGTGTTGTACGTTAATGACATGTTGATCATTGGAAGCAACATTCTTACCTTGCAGAGTGTCAAGACTTGGTTAGGAAAGTGTTTCGTAATGAAAGACTTAGGTGAAACATCACATATCGTAGGAATACAAATCTATAGAGATAGATCTAAAAGCTAATAAGACTAAGTAAAAGTGTGTACATTGATAAAGTGCTAAAAATGTTTAGCATGCTAAATTCCAAGAAAGAAAAGATTATCATGGTTCTTGAAAAGTCATTAAGCAAGGGAGGTGGTCCTCCAACAAGGTAAGCCAGAGATTACATGAGTAGGATCACCAACATCCACTCGATTAAACATAAGGCGTGGTTACATGTGAACCTCATTTGCTTAATGTGTTTCTTGATCCCAGGTAGATTGATATAACAAATGATATTGATAACCCTTTTATCAATTCATTTGAGTATGCATAAATTCCATTAATTCTACTCATCAAGTGGCCTAAAGATATCATTTTCATAAGAGGAACAAATTTGTCACTCTCATTATCACTCCTCTACAAGATTCATGACGTATCCAGTCATGTGACGAAAGGACTAAATATCAAACTGTGAAAGGTGAACTAGGATCACCAACATCCACTCGATTTTGGGTTGTCATAATGTATTACTAGATACCGCTTATGGACTATGGGCCGAAGTTTTGGGACAAGTCTCATTGCCATTATCGAGTCAGCCTATTGGGTCACACACTAGAACAAATTGGATTGGTTTACAAATTTTCTATCTTGTGGTAATAGAATTATTAAAATAATTAATTTTATTAATTATTAATAATTCAGGATTTTATGATTTATTTCATAAATATAATATAAGATATTATCCATTAATGTAATGGGTTTTTAATATAAATCGCCTAATATTAAGTGAAATATGTTTGTACTTATTCTTATGTGTAACATAATAATTTAGCACATATGTATTAATAAGGGAGTGATTTATTTAAGAGGCATTTACATAAATACCAATAACAAAAATTGATATTACTGGTTCACCAAGCCAATTTTTAATATTTTGACAGATTTTCAAAATTACACGTGTGTAAAAAAAATTATAAATTACACTTTCACATACTTGTCTTAAAATTATTTAGGTTTTTTCTAAAGTCTGTTTATATTTTAGATTTTTCTAAAACTTCTTTAGAACTTGTTTGTACGCTGTTTATGTATTGTTTATAGGTTATTTATATGTTATCTATATATTGTACATATGTTGTTTATATGTTGTATATATGTCATTTATATGTATTATATATATTGTAGATACAAGTTACAAACATAGAATAGACAAGTCATAACATAGTATATACAATTTACAAACATGTATAAATAATTTATAATACTAATACTTATATGTTCTACATCGCTATAAAAGATATACAAGTTAGAAACATAACATAAACAAATCATAAATATATTATATACAAGTTACAAACATAATATAAACAAGTTATAAAACTAATACTTGTATGTTCTGCATCTCTGTAAAAAATATACAAATTACAAACATAGCATAAATAACACCCTATTTTTTGAAAAATAGAACAATACCAACAGAATATCAACATCATTCCAACATCATATAAATAAGAGTTGGTAAATTTGAAAATATGGATTACTGAATTTGAAACTATGCATTTGTAAATTTTAAAATATTGAAAAGTTAATATGTAATATGCAAAAGTAGGTTGTACAAAATAAATATTGTAAAGTATTGTAGGTTTATTTTGTAAAAACCACTTTATTTAATGATAATGTATTAAGTAATTAAAAACCCAATGACATTAAAAAGGCCATGTTAAATTCAGCAATGTATATAGGTTTGACTAGGTCAAAGGTTGACTAAGTCTTATTTAGTCAAGTTGATTAAATGCTTAATCAAGAAGGAGTCTTGATACTTGTTTGAAATATTCAAACTGATCAAAATATTCAACTTCAAGCACTCTAATCCTCTGTCACACCATTTACATCCTAATTCATAATCAATCAACTTAAATCAAATCATTTTAACCATTCCCGATTATCAAACCCACCACGTCCAACAACAGAAGGATTACAGCATCCAAAATCGGATTTCAAATCCAAGAACATGAATAAGAAACAAGAGCTAAACTTGGAACTGAAATATCACCTCAAATTCGTGAATAACTGATGCAAAAAGAAAAGAGATCGAGAGAGAGAGAGATATATATCTAAGGGTTGAGAGAGTGTTCTGAGGTTGAAAATGACAAAACATAATGGATAAACTCGGCTTAAAGGACCACTAACCGCCACACCGAGTAAGACACCCCATAATCCATAAATTCAACTTCATTTACTCGATTAACCCAATCCCTATCTTACTCGAGTAAGCATTACTCTTACTTGAGTAATCCAACATTCAACTCGAGTTACAGTGTCTTGCATTACTCGAGTAACTACACACTCTTCCAATAAAATTCAAAAAAAAAATAACTTGGTATTTTGACCAAAACGAACTGGTTCTTAAATTAACATTCCAAGTTATTTTGGTGATAGCGATCATCTGACTTTCAGTGCTCAGTAAAGCATTCTATTCAAAAGTAGGTGCCCTTTTGTTAGGGTCCAAGTATGTATGTTATGTTAGATACTTAACACCGAGAGATTTGTGGGTATATGGTTGTATACGAATATTCTGTCTAACTATTTATTACCTTTGAATTTTGTTAATAAAAGAAATTTGGATTTTTATTTATTTGACGTATAGTTTAAATTGTTATTTATAAATGTTTTGGTCATAAGGTTTGGGTAGATGAACTGTTCTTCCAAGGCTTGTGCGGGATGAGCCCCGCTTGTGGTTCAATTAGCCTAGTATGCCAATCATGGTCCGATCTCTGGTCATGACAACATAAATTCCACAAAACATTATATGCTCATGGGATAGTTTAGCCTGGCTATAGTTTCTCTTTAGGTAAATTACATTGTCCACTACATTTCTCTGGTTTCCTTTCAGCACACGTCACTCTTGTTTTTCTTAAATTGAACACTTCTCTCTTTAAATTTTTGTATGGATATCTTTAACTTTTTGTACAAAGCTCCATACTAATTCATTTTTTTGCTCCATAATAATTGAACACTACATTTCCCCTCTCTCTTTGTGTTCTTTTTCTTCTGTCTTTATCTCTCTATTTCTTTCTCTTCCCCTCTTTATATTGTCCTTTCCCCCTCTCCCTCCGTGATATAATTAAATTGTACCTTCTCTTTCTTGGCTTAAAAATATATCAAACTTCTCTCTAATGTTAATAATCGTCCACCACTTCTTCTCCCTCTGATCTGTCGTCACTCTCAGTTATCTCTTCTCCTCTCCAGTCTTTTCTATCCAATCTCTGCTCTGTTGCTTCTCCTTTTTTATCACCTCTCTTGCTCAATTATGTCACTCAGTGTTCTACATTGCCCTAGGGAAGAGGTTTTTGACTTCATTTTTATGATGATGTATACAAAATATCCGTAAAAGAAGTGCACATGTGTGAATACTGTGATTTGGGTCACTACGGACGTACATAAATGTTTATGTTTGTAAATCATGTGAAGACAGTGATCAAAGCATATAGACTGGGCTGATCAAGTGAAGGATAATGTGCGTCTCTCATGTGCACTCGTGTCTGGAGCTATTACGCACGTAGATGTTAAAAGACCTGATGAGAGAAATTAAAGGAATCAATCTATGCAAGCAGATTTGGATTAATGCACACAGTGGCCATGTATCAAAAGAAAAGAATGATCCAGACATTGCTCTACACACACAGAGGCTAATCAATGCATGTAGATGAATAAAGGTGACATCTTTGAAGAAGGCATATCTACACACGTTAAGGATGGTTAAGCACATTGTCATGAAGGAATGACAGTTGTCATTAGTCTCCTCGAGATTTGAATTTGAATATTCGTAACACACTGATGGGGATAATCAAAGGTGCAATATTTAAATTTGACAACGTACATTATGCAAAATGTCTACGAAAGCAAAATATGAAGATTATGCATGTAGTGCAAGTGGTACACACATAGAAGCCATTTTGGTCAAGGCAGCAAAAACCTACATTCAGAGAAGGCAAGTAGAATGGCTGAACTATGATGGAAGTGAAGACTACGCAAGTAAAGATGGCCTACCCACCTACAAAGTGGTGACGTCAAAATGGTACAGAATTTCCATTTGTCTCACAACAGCTATATTCTTAATTCAAATGGTTACAAACTTTAAGAGGCCAATAAATAAACATCTCCAACACCAGAAGAAGTGAGAGAAACCTTGGCTAAACTTTTCTATCTTTATGTCTCATTATTTCTCTCATTCCCATTTCATACCCACTATTGCTATTATTACTTGTTGTCATTGGAAAAACAATAGAGTGTATGTTTCCTAGTTTGTTGCCTGCAAAAACTAGAGGTTATGATGGTTTCCTAGTTGAGCCAGAAAATACTAAAGAGTGTAACATTTTTCTTGTTGAGCACATAAAAATAAGGTATAACGGTTTTCCTCCACCTGAATGTGAGGAGATAGTGGATTGAAATTCTCTAGGGGTTCTAGAGGAGTGGACGTAGGTCAAGGAGGACCAAACCACTATAAATGGGATTTGTTTCCTCTTCCCTTAACTCATTTAATTTTCTTTGCATTTTGTTTATATTGTGTGTGGATTGGATATTTAGTTTTGAGTTGCTTCCTTATTAATATTTTGCTTTGCTTCCAAAAGAACTTGTATAAACTTTGTTGTTTGATTTGATTTACAAAATATTTTCAACAAGGTTTTAAACTTGCCCAAAATCCAATTCACCTCCCGTCCGACATTCTGATACCCAGTAAAGCGTTCCATTTGATAATGAGAGCCGTTTTGGTCGGGCTCTACATATTTTGTTGTATAGGTCCACACCGGGTTGTTGTTGGGTTACTGATTTACATTTTGTATTTTGGTTACACTGATTTACTGATATATATTTATTTTCATACTCATATGTTGTTAGGGTTTTATTTTTTTATACCTATATATGTACATTTATATTTTCAAATATAAAATTTTTCTATTATTTTTCTTGTGATGGTTTAATAAATGTTTTAATAAATCAATAATTTGGGTACAATGTCTGAATCTCAGAGGCTTATGCGAGATGGGTCAGGCCTCTTGTTTAGTTATTCTTGTACACCAGTCATGGTCCAGTAACAGATCGTTTCATTGGGTCTCTGTGAGTGGTTTTTGTCGTGGTAGTCTCTTGTAGGTTTTAGATTAGATAGAGATGATGTGGACAAGTCATGTGTCTGTGATTTGAGAAAGGCGATTCTTTGGAGGAAGGTGTGGGGGTGACAGAAGAAGGGAGAGAGAGAGAGAGGGAGAGGGAGAGGGGGTGACTGACGAGTAAGGGTACTCACGGGTCAATTCAGGTTGGAGATCTCCAAATCTCTAGAATCGAACCAAAGTCCCAAGAAACTATTTTCCCATAACTAGAACCAAACATAAGTCCCAAAAGAACCGTCCTGAAATCTCTGAATGTTTGTGACAAAACGGGATGATTCTTCAAATCTCTCGGGATGGAGAAAACGGGATGGAGATGGTTTGCTTCTCGGGTATTTTTTTCAATAAAATTTAACTTAAAGAAAGAACATTAACATAACTATTTTCATTTTATCCCAACACGATTTTCATCAATAGAGGTTGTACCATTTAACACAAAATTTTAGTAATTATACTTTCAATCAACAACTAGATTGAAAATGGCAACAATTTCTTCTTTAATCATCTAAAAGAACAAAAAAAAACAACATACCTAAACCGGTGCAAGAGGCAATGATTGAAATGGGAGGAGACCACACCAAAATAGTAAAGAGAGAGAGAAGAAGAGATGTCGTGACGAAATTAATTAAGATGGGTGGTGGAGTCAAAATGAGGAGGTGCTACCCCCATTGATACATAAAATGAGGGAGAGCCGAAGAGAAGAGAGAGGTTGTACCTGCCTAAGGGAACCAAAGCTGAAACAAAATAGAAGAGAGAGCATGGAGGGGAGTAGGGTTCGACGATGGTCAGTGAAGTGTTCAAGTTGGGACTGATGAATGAGCGACGCTCATGGAGAGAGAGAGAGAGAGAGAGAGGGGGGGGAGAATTAGGGATTGTGCTCCTCAAAGTTCAAATTGGGAATGGCCGAGAGGGGTGAGTGACTGAGTGGGGTGAGTGACTGAGTTTTAATTTTGTTATACTTTGTCCACAACATCGTTTAATGTCTTCATCTGGAAAAAAAAAAACATGGCTAGTTTCTTTGGTCTTTATATTGCTTTTTTTTATTTTAGTAATTTTTTATTATTATTTGTCTTATTGATTAGTCAAATTAATTTAATATTGTTAACATATAAGAAATATGCATTGGAAAAATATAGTATACTATTCTACTTACAATATTGTGGGTCATAATTTTTTTTATAAAAATAAATTTATAGAAATTTTTAATGATAATGCAAGTATAAATAGAATAATCACATCTCTCAATGTAATCGATATATTACTACATTGCTTCAATGTATACAAGCACATTCTAAATGTAAAAGATAATAATAATAATAATAATATCGAATTAATGTCTTTCAAGAAACAATGTCATTTAGTATGTATTTTACTTAATGTTAATGACATTTAGTGTGTACACCTATGAGCACATTGAACACTTATGAACACCTTTGTACACCTTTAAACATTTTTGAACAATTTGAACACCTGTGAATACCTTTGGACACTTGTAAACACCTTTTGTAATACCCCATCGGATTTCGACATAGGTCTCTGTTGTTCTGTTCATCTTCGATCCAATCTGATCCTTGGGGTCCGGAGATGTTGCCCGGGTGTTCGTGGTGTTATAGAATACTTTTTGTGTGAATGAGCTTGGAGTTACTCCAGTAACTCGTGAGTTACTCGAGTGAGCAGGAGTAGTCGCTCGAGTAAGAGTTGGTGTTGCTCGAGTGGACGAGGTCAGGTTTGTGCTTCATGTGTTCTAGGATCAAGAGTTACTCGAGTAAGCTTTGGGCTTACTCGAGTGAGTGAGGCCTGGATTTTCCTTGGGCAAGAGTTAATTGAGTAAAAATCTAAGTTACTCGAGTGAGTTCTGTATTAACTCAGACATTTAGTAAAACACAACGTTTTGCCTTATAGGTTCATTTAATACCCCCACCCGACCTTGCTTCATCATTTACTCCTTCCAACAGCTGCATTTAATCCTAAATCCATCCATCTTCCTCTTCCATTGTCCACCATTGAATCCTTGAGGTAAGATCTATCTATTTCCATTATTGTTGCTTCCATTTTCTCATTGAATGCATTCCTTTGTTCGGCATTTTTTGGAGTGACAGCTAGAACTAGGGTTTCGGATTTGGAGTTGTTCTTGGTATTTATAATGAGGATGAGTGTTAGGGTTAATGAAACGGGACTTTGGGAGTCTAGAAACACCTAGGTTAATTCCGAAAACATAAGAATCGAAAGTGTTCATAAATGGGTATGAACTAATTCGGGTTGGAGTGATTTTGAGTTACATTGTTGGATTGGTGCATAAGATAATGTTCTGGAGATTATTTAGGAGCAATATGGGTGATTGGTGATGTTTTTAGTTGGTTGAATCGTGTTTGGGGATTTTTGGAGTTTTCTGGGCAGGGAATCACTCGAGTAAGTCAAGAACTTACTTGAGTTAACCTAGGGTGGAGTTGCTCGAGTAAGACATTTCTCACTCGAGTCATTCAAGAGTGAGTTACTCGAGTAAGCTTCTTTTTTACTAAAGTAAGTCATGGTTTTAGGGGCTTAACTTGTAATTTTTCGTATTTGGTGATTTTTGACAGTTATGGATCTTATTTGATGACTTTGACTACTTGGAGGATTAGTAGAACGTATTGAGGACTAATTTGGAAATTTTGAAAAATACGAGGACTAAATATAATTTTACATGTGTCGGGGACCTAAATGTAATTTTGTGTAGATTCCAGATGTTAGGTCGACAGTGATAGATTCTCTTTCGAGTTAGACTTTCAGTGGCCTCGAGAGTCATCATTTGTATATGCATATCATGCATTCGGTACCGCCACAGTACCATGGATGTATCTGTTCCAGCTTTCTGTTCTTGCCAGCACGACCAACCACCTACCAGTGGTACCTGACTGGATCCCTTGCTTTAAATTCCAAGTGAGTGAAAAGACAGATTCAGACACACGAGCTATGTCTCCTCAATTATATGTTTTTGTTTGTGTTTTGATTATTTCTGAAACTGGAATAATTAATGGTTGGCTAATTAATAATCCAGATTACGTGATTATTATTTTATGAAAAATCTTTGTTTGTGAAAAAGAAAGATTTAAAATATTTATATATGGTTTATAAATATTTTTTGTACAATGATTTTATCTTATGTGCTACGTAGGGTTAAACGTAGTCTTTGGTACCATTGAGAAGCTAAAGCCCAGTTACCAGGGTTAATGGTAGTCGTGTGTCTAGCCAAATGCACGTACTCTGTTTCTGATTTATTAGTGGCGGAGACCACTCATTTACATACTCTTTTTGTTTCTTGTCCCATATCTGTTTATGTTATATCATATTTGATATATGTATTGTATATATGTCTTCGTATGTTTTTGCATGTTGTCTGCTTTGGGAGCGAATGTTTTCGAAAAAGAATTTCCTAAACTAATACTATTTATTAGCATGTATATATATGTATATACTTATATATGCATGTGATAGGTTTGAAATGTTTTCAAAACAAGTTTTGTGAGGCTTGGAGTTGATCTGGAGTATCTTTTGCTTACTAGGTATTCTTACCCTTCTTTTCTCTATTTCTTGTCTACTGTCCGTTATCTATTTCTCAGGTTCACATTTTGGCATTGACAACCATCCAACATCTTGGACCTAGTGAGGCATTCCATTTGATAGTGAGTGCCCTCTTGTTTTCGGGCTCGTTTTGTTTATGTTAGAGCTTCACATCGAGTTGATGTTGAGTTACCGGGTCTTGTTTTTATAATCCCAATATGGCAATCAAAGAGGGGAGTAAATTGGATTTCTTGCTAAGTATAAAAGCCTTTTAAAACTTTTTGCTATATTTTGAAAAAAAAAAATTAATAGCTCAATCCAATATACACAACCATAGAAATCGAAATGAGAGTAAGTAAGGGATAGAGAAAACAAATCCAATATTTATAGTGGTTCGGTTCTCCTTGACCTACGTCCACTCCACTGGTCTCAACTAGAGAATTTCAATCTACTATCTCTTTTTCACTTGTTGGTGGAGGCAAACCGTTACAAAATCTTATTTTTCAAGCTCACAAGCAAACCTTTACAACCATTTGTTTTTAACTAGCTCAACAAGAAAACCAACAACCACTTGTTTTTCAAAGGAAACAAACAAGCAAACCTATTCTAACCACAAGTTTTACAACCAAGTCTTGATTACAAAAGGTTTAACAGAATGAGAATGATATTCTCACACCAACTCTCAAAGCAAATAGCAAAACAAATGCTTAGTTGTGGTGTAAGAACTAGAAAACACTTAGAGAGAGAAAGTCAATAATGGAATTAGCAAAGCTTGGGCACACTCTCAATGCGTTCTCAATTTGTCTCTCAAGTGCATACCACTATTTATAGGTAGACTCCAAAATTTAGTCGTTGTGAGACTCGAAATAACCGTTAAGGGACAAGAAAGAAATTTTGATTTTGATCACATCAGTAGGGACAACGTGCATTGTATCCCATGCAACGTGCATTGTAAATGTCCCATTGATGTATAACATGACTTGCTTCCTTTGAACGTGTCTTGCATCCAACTCTGATGCTTCGGCCTCAAATGTTGCACAATATAATGTATCTTGTATCCTTGCAACGTGACTTGAGTCTTCTTCCTAAATTCTCACCTTGAAATTTTCTTCTTACAATGTGACTTGTGTCCATTTGCAACATGCATTGATCATGCCTTAGTGTGCGTTGCATATGACACTTCATCCTTCAACATGCGATGTCGATCTCCAAAGATCGTTCCTTTGATTCTTTCATGTGAATGCGTTAGATGTCAGAGAATATTCAAATTTGAATCACGAGGCACCAACTTGTCAGATGCTAAGATCACCCACTTCAACGTGACTTGCATCTTCTTGCAAAGTGCATTGAGGAATATTTTCAAAGGTGACTCCCTTACTCACAACGTGACTTGAAGCGGAATGCAACGTTGAATGCCATTATTTACAAGTCCACTTCAAGTTTGATGCTCATTCTCGTCAATGTGACCTATACATAAGTACAACTCATGTCGAGAGCACTTCATCCATATAACGCGACTTGAGTTTCGTGCAATGCACCTTGTATATTTCAGCGACCTACTGCTTCGTTAGTTCAGCTCGACAAAGTGACTTGTATCTTATGCTACGCGACTTGTACCTCAGCTAGAAAACCCAGAATTCCTTTGGTATGATCAACGTGACTTGTACATGATGTAACGTGCTTTGATAATGCTGCACCGGCTTACCATTGGCTGCAACGTGCATTGCTTAAAATTTTCACATGTTTTGCTAAAATCATCAAAATTGAGAGTCAAGATTCTCCCCCTTTTCGATGATGACAAAACATGGAAAGAGTTTGCACACCCCCTCAATCAATGCACATGTTTTAAACTTAAACGAACTACAGAAAATAAAAATTTGATCAAGGTTTTTAAGCCTTGTTGCTATGGTTAAGTTAAGCACAATTTTTCAAGTCATATAAATCAGAGCAATTTAGGCTTATGGATTAGAGGAAATTCAGATTGATTTTATCAAACTCTTAGCCATATTTCTCCCCCTTTTTGTAAACATTAAAAAGGAAAGAATAAAATAACACAATTAAAGAGACAAAATGGCTAGAAACATTGAATATATCATTAAGAACAATACATATAACATAACATTCATAAGCAAAAATAAATACAAAATGCAAGTGAGATGCATGACAAAATGTAGATCATTAGCCTAGGAAATCAGGGAAATGGATTCTTAAGGTCAATGATCCTACGGTCTTGGTAAGTGAGATCAACTTCATCCTCACTCTTATTCTCATCTTCAGAATCATTCAAGACCACAGTGGTAGGAGGATATGGACCATATTCGACTGCAGATTCCTCTTCTACGATTTCCTCAATTCGAATGCTAGTGGATGGAACAAACTTAACTCTAGGAGTGCCTTTATCACTTGACTTTGAAATTTCCTCCTCATCTAAAGTTTCTTGTTCCATAAATTCTCTAAATTTTTGCAGAATTGCTTGAGCTTGAGCCATAGTCATTCATCTTCCTTCTCTTGCTTAGTTTTCTCTCAAGTTCTTGAAAGCCAATTAGCCAATAACTCGTTGTTAGCTTGAAGTAGATTGATCATTGTTTTGAGTTTTCCTCGAGTATCTTCTTAAATTCTTCAGAGTTGGTCTTCAATTCTCGAAGCTCTCTCCTTAAGCTAGCAACCACTAGTTCTTCAGGATGGGAACTCTCTCCAACTTCCAGTTCCTTTCTCCTATTAGGAGCTTTCTTCTTGTCATCCCTTGCCCTTTGGATTTTCACATGATCTTCGGGACTTGGCTTCATTACTTCATCATTGGGGTTCACCATCACATCATCATCTATCAAGTAGAGATAGAAACAAATCCTCACTCAATTGTCTCATACAGCCTCATGGTTCTCAATGAATCAATTCAAATCTTCTTCGATTCAATCACTTGCTTCGACTTGAATCCATTCAATTTTACCTTGAAGTATTTGAAGATCTTTGTCAAATGACTTCCATAAGGCATGTTGTCTTTCCTTTGCCTTCCCTTCAATGCAAAGTTCGGAAGGTTGAAGTTCTTCACCTTCTTCAGTATCCAGTCAATAACCACCCACGCAAAGTTCATTGTTTCACCCTTCATCAATAGATACATGGAGATTTCATCTTGCATAGTGAAAGGTGACTGTGTATGCGATTTTGGTTGCAACACTTTGTTCAAAGCCTTGTGAACCATCTTCCATCTTACACCGAAGTCATTTTGATTGAGATTTTTCACTCCTAGCTTAATTTGAACCACACCATGGTTCTCAAACATGAACTTCTGGCTCTCATCAGTGTTCACAATGATGGTATTCCCTTCCATATCAACATATTCTTTTAGGCCCTTCTCTCTCTTGACTCATATCCCAACTAGAGGCAAGTTGAATAGCTAATTGATCAACCTCTCATCAATGACAATTTCTACCCCATTCACATTGCTTTTTAGTCCAACGGATTGGTACCATACAAAATCTTCTTCATTGTCATTTATCCACTGTTGAGCATTAGCATAGAACTCTCTAACTAAATCGGGGTAAAAATCTAATGCTTCAATGCAAAAATCTCTTAGCCCGAACCTCACAAAGTCATGCTCAATGTCTACACGTCCTTCTCTTAAGGATCGAAAATAAAAAACTTTAAAGTCCGAGAAACCAAACTCTTTTAAATTTTTGAACAACTTCAATGCCCTTTCATCCACGAATCGACCACTGCTCCTAATCGATTCTTCCTTGATTCTGGGTTTCTTCGACTGTTTTGAAGAAGAGGTGACTCTAACTCTAGATTTTGTGTAGACATATTTTTCTCTTGGACGTTTCAGTTCCTCAGAGCCTTCGCCTTTGTCAAATTTCTTTGAAACTTCCTTGGATTTCTTCTTCATAGCTTCATATTGCTTTTTGGGCACCATAGAATGTGAGTGAGAAGTGTTGCAGTGTGCGTTAGGGTTTGGTATTTGGTGAGAAATCTATGATTTTGAAAGGTTTAATGATGGTTGGAAGTGTTTTTGGATGATCAAAATGATTTAGAAAGGTGTTCGATTTTGGGATTTGAGAGAAAAGACAGAGGAGTTCAGAGATTAGGTATTGAGTTTGAAATGCAAACTGAGAGGGAAACTAAAAATTTCAGTTTTAAACTTGGGGAAAATGACTTAACGCAACTTGTATGACATGCAATGTATGCTATATGAAGTATGTGAAGACTAACGTATTTATCATGTTATACAACGCGAGTTACCGGAAAAAATGTGCCTCAAATCAACGTTTATAGCACATAGAAACGAAAGATACAACGTACTTTACACAAGACATAACGTGTGTTATATCCAAAATCAAAACAATCACCGTATCTTGCACAACCCTTAACATCCATAGTACCAAGTCCTCTCAAACCAGTAGCTCTGCTTATTTCACAATGCGCATTACACCTCATACAACGCGCATAGAGCCCTCACACCTGATACTTCAACATTTTCCTCGAAATCAGTAACGCGCATTACACCTTTTGCAATCCTGTTACACAAACCCATAAATATTTCATCTATTCATCCTTAATGATCAACGCACCTTGCATACGCTACGATGTGCATTACATCAACCCATATATAAACCTATAGACAACCTTAATGATCAACGCATCTTATGCCTTGTGCAACGTACCTTACGTTTCAACCTTAAAGTTCCAGTAGCACCATCTCAAATACAATGTGCACAACATCATGTGCAAGTCACGTAACACCATCTCAGATACCCACACTTACCAAAATTGACCCTTTAACCCTCATGATTTCATTTGGAATCTAGATTACTTTGATATATATGTATGCATGAATGCAAATAAACATAAAATATCCATATATACCAATCAAAAATCATTCAAATCACACATGCCAATACGTCTACGAATTGAAACAAAAGTCTTTTCATCAAGGGGTTTTGTCAAAATATCAACAAGTTGATCAGTTGTAGAAACAAATTCAAGTTCAATATCCCCTTGAGAACATGGTCACGAATAAAATGATGTTTTATATCAATGTGTTTTGTTCTAGAGTGTTGAATTGGATTTTTGGAAATACTAATAGCACTAGTTATCACACTTAATTGGAATCTTTGAAAACATAATTCCAAAGTCCAAAATTTGTTGCTTGATCCACAAATTTGAGCTACACAACTACCAGCTGCTACACATTCAGATTCAATAGTGCATAGTGCAACACAATTTTGTTTCTTTGATAACCAAGACACTAGTGAAATACCTAAGAATTGGCAAGTGCATGAAGTGTTTTTCCTATCTACTTGGTTTCCTGCATGATCAGCTT
>CAODLS011185330.1:0-24956 GCA_948243855.1 Flueggea neowawraea
GGTGATTGCTTCCAGTGTCGAATTCCATCCGCAATGAGTCATAAACCCTCCTATGGCTTCATGATCAAGGATCAGGACTTGCGGCGCCCATCCTGTAATTATGAGGCCATTCTTTCCCATCCTTTCTTCGAATCCTTCCGGCAACCAATCTTCCGGAGCCTTTTTTGCTCTGTTTTTCACTACCCAAATGAAGTTTTTCCCAGAAAGTTCGAGGCCTGGAGCAATCTCCAGTAATTGAGATGTTGAAAAATTGTTGAACATGCTTCCGAAGCAGACATAAATTGCAGAATTCGGTTTCTTCGAGTCTAGCCATTTCAAATACTCATTTCCATTGATGGATGTTACATCTCCTCTGTCCAATTTTTCTTCAATGTTCCCATTGCACGACGAAACCGGTCCAATATGCCATATTCTCCTTCCGAATACCTTTCTGTAGTGTTCTGCATAAGCTGGCTCGAGCTCGTAGAAACTGTTGATCAAAACTCCATAGCTCCTCGATTCGGACTCTAAAACTTTTTCGACAAGCCTTGCAAACTCACTCGTATTACCAGTTTCCTCTTTCAAGTAACTTGGTAGTTGTAATTTTGTCAGCTTTATCTGGTCTGGCAGGTCAGGAACTACAAAGAGCTCAGAATCAGAGTCCAAGCTCTTGTAAGGTTTGTCCCGTTCCAGGCTACGAAATACACACATTGCAAAACAGTTCATTCCACCGAAAAACAATCTTGGAATCCCAATTTTTTCTGCAACTTCCGTAGCCCATGGAAACATCGAGCTCGCGACGAGACAGTCCGGTTTGAGTTCTTGGAGGAGATTCTGAAGTGGCTGTTGTAGCATGGTAAGAGCATTCAGGAACTTTGGAACCATATCGGGTGAAGTAACAGAGTCAAGACTCTCAACTCCTTCTGGTAGACCAGCTTCTGCAGAAGGGAATTTTATGGTCCGAACGCTGATATCGAAACCCGAATTTCTTTCTCTTTCGATTGTTTTAGCGAAGAGAGTTGCAGTGAGGGGAGTGGTGACAATGGTAGCCTTCACACCATGCCTTGCAAAGAGTCTAGCCATGTCTACGGTTGGGATCAAGTGGCCACGAGCCATGTAGGCGAAGAATATGATGTGAAGATTGCTCGACTCGGAATCCATTCCGGCTTGTAGGACTAAATTACAAGAATGTAGAATTTATAAGGCCGTGAACAAAATTGTTGGAAATTCGATTGCAGAATAAGGGTCAATAATTAGAGACAATTTAAATGGGTATTTATGTTGGTAATAGAAATGATTAAGTGTTTGTAGGTTCAGTTTGCATTGCATCTTTAGCAATTGCAACTTTAGGAGTTGTGAAGATTGAAGAATATATAATAGACAAATATTGGCGAACACGCATATTGTTGTTACCCAGTAAACAATTGGTCTAACTTATGGGGTTAAAAAAGGATGCTTAGAAGAAATTTAAGTTTTTTTAATATTATCTATTTTGAAATTATACTCCATTGCTAATAATAGGATAGCTAATATTGTACTCCACAGCTAATTAATAGGATCGAACTTTCATTTTTTTAATTATTTATCTGCTCTTTGATCTTGTCAGTTCTTTAATTGTGACGAACATAGTGATGTTTTAACTTTCATGTAGTCTAAAGTCTAAACTACGATCATACCGGAGAAATATATGGTGAAACTTCCTTTTTTTATATCAATTAAGTCGTCTTCTTTTAATTATTAAGAAAATTCAAGTCAATAAAAAATATATGTTTTAATAGCTATGTGATAGCTTGGATATTAAACAATAAATAGCTCATTGGTACTGCAATAAACTCCAATTAACTTTAATACTAAGAAATCATGCAAGTTCGGTCTCTTACAAAAATAAATAAAATGACTTATAAAAAAAAAACTTAGATACTATGTAACTAGATTTTATTAGTCTGGTGAATTAGCCAAATTTTTCTCTGAGCATCCTTTTCTCCTGCCATTTTTTATTAGGCAGTGACTTGGGAAAGCCAAATTTTTCTCTGAACATCCTTTTCTCCCGCCATTTTTGACTAGGCAGTGACTTGGAATTTTCCAAATAGCAATATGTGTGGGCACCAAATCAAATCCATTGCTAATTACGACAAACTATTAAAATCACTGCAGTGCTTTGCGTGATATAATTGTGCATCTATAAATATGAAACATAAGCATGGTGATGAGCAAGAAAATCGCAGCAGCCAAGCGATGAAAAATGCCACTATTTTTTAGCTTATAAAATTTTAGCATTATATTTTATCAAATTATCAACCCTCATTCGCCAATTCAATTTCCTATACTTCATGTCTTACTCATCACAACAAAATTCTATCAACTCTAAAGTTCACATGGATTCAGAGTCGAATCAGGTTCATATCATATTCTTCGTACACATGGGCCGTGGCCACTTGATCCCTGCATTAGACATGGCTAGACTCTTTGCCAGACATGGTGCGAAGGCCACTATTGTTACGACTCCAATCGCCGCAAGTAAAATTTCTAAAACGATAGAAAGAGATAAAATCTCGGGTTTCGATATCAGTGTTCACACTATAAAATTCCCAACTGCATAAGTTGGGTTACCAGAAGGGTTTGAGAATCCAAGTTCTCTTACTTCACCAGACATGGTTCCCAAGTTCCTCAAGGCCGTTACCATGCTTCAGGAACCACTTGAGCAGTTCCTAAAACACTGCAATCCCACTTGTCTGGTGCCGGATGTGATGTTTCCATGGACTAAAGAAGTTGCAGAAAAGATTGGAATTCCTAGATTCTTTTTCAGTGGATCAGGCTGTTTTTCTATGTGTGTGTTTGATTGCCTTCGAAAACATCAACCTTACAAGAAAGTGGACTCTGACTTTGAGCCATTCATTGTTCCTGGAATTCCAGACCAGATAAAGATGACGAAGCTTTAAATACCGAGTTACATGAAAGAGGAAACTGATAATAAGAGTGAGAACGCAAAACTTCTGGATCAATATAAAGAAGCCGAAATGACTAGTTACGGAATTCTGGCAAATAACTTCAATGAGCTTGAGCCGGCATATTCAGAGCTCTACAGTAAAATAACCGGAAGGAAAGTATGGCTTATCGGTCCTGTTTCGTCGTGCAATAAGGACATGGAAGATAAGCTGGAAAGAGGGGATTTAGCTTGCATCAATGGAAGTGAGTGTCTGGGATGGCTAGATTCTAAGAAATCCAACTCGGTTCTCTACGTCTGTTTCGGAAGCGCTGCCAATTTTTCGACCGCTCAGTTGCGGGAGATCGCTGCAGGGCTTGAACTTTCAGAAAAGAATTTAGTTTGGGTAGTGAGCAACAGAGAGAAAACAGGACAAGATGCGGACGACTGGTTGCCTGAAGGTTTCGAGAAGCGGGTAGAAGGGAAAGGTCTGATAATCAGAGGATGGGCACCGCAAGTGCTGATTCTTGAACACCAAGCGATTGGAGGGTTTATGACACTGCGGATGGAACTCGTCGTTAGAAGCATTGACTGCAGGAGTTCCAATGGTCACTTGGCCGCGAGCCTCAGAGCAGTTCTTTAATGAGAAATTGATTACTGATGCTCTGAAAGTAGGAGTTGGAGTTGGTGCTCAAGAATGGTCAAGATTTGAAATGAAGATCTTGATAAGAAAGGAAGAAATAGAAAAGGCTGTGACTAAATTAATGAATGGTGATGATGCAGAGATGATAAGAAACAGAGCGAAGGCACTCAAAGAGAAGGCGAAAATGGCTATTCAAGGATGTTCGTCATTTTCGGACTTGAATGCTTTGTTAGAGGAATTGAAGTCCTTGAAGACAAGCAAGTAGAGCACAAAATAGATTGAAAAAATTAATAACAATGAATGGATTGTTTTTGGCATCTATTGCCTTCAAAAAGGTTGGATTCCTGTTTTTTAGCACTACGTTCTGAAATTTAAGGAAATTGTCATAAAAAATATGATTCATTTGATTTGTCTTTCAGTTTGATGAGTAGAACTTGTTCATCACCATGATATCTTGCTATTGAACGAGCATGAGAGTCGATGCCAAATCTTGAGAAAAACAACTTGAAAAAGACCGGTTCCGTAAGGATTTTAAATAGCCAGCCTATTTGGTATTTTTTTTTAGAAAAATACCCTACTAATAGCACCATGATGGATCCTTAGTGGTCCACCGCGCCAACGGGCTTGCTCTTTGGTGATGGGCATGATTGAGGATTGAAGGTGATGCAAACTTTACGGTTTGGTGTGGGTTTGTGTTGTTGCCGAAGAAGGAAACAAGAAGATGTGAATTTGGGAATTTGTGGGTCTGTTGTGATCCCAAAAGGGGAAGTAGGGTTGATAATAAATGGGGCAAATGACCCATATACCAATGTTTCCAAAATCAGCCTCTCATGTCCACAAAAACGACACCGTTTAGAAGGGTGCTCTAGTCTTTAGACGAAAACGTCGTCATTAAGGTGTCTTGACAAATTTTGTTATCGCACCTGAGACGTCGTCTCGCACGGTGGAACGTGCTTTCTGCCCCTAGGGATGTTCTGAAAAAACACCACATTTTGTGACACTCGCGTGTCCCTTCCGGACGCGTGTTTCTTCCCCTGCATCTTCCCCACACTTAATTCTTCATCCTAAATGCTAATTTTCATCACATGTTCTTCAAAATATACAATTCTCCAATGCAAATGCCATTAAATTCTCGAAAAATTCAATAAAAAATATAAAGGCACACAAAATTTTCAACTAGAGCAAACAATCAATAAATTTATTCAAATAGTCAAAAACAGGGAAAAATCATAAAAACCGTGGGTTGCCTCCCAAGAAGCGCTTCATTTACATCGTCTTAGCTGGACTTAGCTACGTTCAGTTGTAATGGGGTTCACAAACATAATCGACCTCAACTAAACGCGGCATAAACCCTTCAAAAAATTGTTTCAAGCGCTACCTATTAACCTTGAAAATCTTACAAGTTTCGATGCTTTGAATATCAACAACACCATGAGAATAAACATGAACAACTACAAAGGGACCGACCCATTTTGAATGAAGCTTTCCTGCAAAAAGTTTCAAAGTGGAATCAAATAAAAGTACCTTTTAACCCACCTTGAGTCGCTTATGGACGAGTTGGCCATCATGGAAACCTTTGGACTTGGCCTTGTAAATTGCTTCATTCTCATATGCGTAATTCCAAATTTCTTCAAGCTTTTGGAGTTGTAATTTCCACAGTTGCCCGACTTCATCATAATTCGTGTTGCACTCTTTCACAGCCCAATATGCCATGTGTTCAATCTTAACAGGAAAGTGACATGATTTAACATACACAAGACGATAAGGTGACATACTTAAAGGAGTCTTATATGTTGTTTTGTGAGCCCAAAGTGCATCATCGAGGCGCATACTTCAGTCCTTACGGTTGGGTTTACCGTCTTCTCCATAATACCTTTGATGATCCGATTAGACACTTCAGCTTGCCCATTGGTTTATATAAGTGGTGGATACTCGATGGATAACACCATATTTGTTGAATACTCCTTCCACCACTCGATTACAGAATTTTGTTCCATGATCACTAATGATAGCTTTTGGCGTGCCAAATCTAGCAAAGATGTTAGCTCTCAAGAAATCTATAACAACATGAGCATCATTAGTTCGGGTAGCTTTTGCTTCTACCTATTTTGAGACATAATCAACAACAAGTATAATGTATTGATTGCCAAAAGAAGATGGAAACGGACCCATAAAATCAATACCCCAAATATCAAATATTTCAAAAACAAGAATAGGTGTTTGAGGCATTTCATGTCGTTGGTTTATGTTTCCAACTTGCTGACAACGATCACAAGCTTTACAAAATGCATATGAATCCTTAAAAATTTTGGCCCAATACAAACCTAATTCAAGCATTTTCCTTGCTGTTCGATTGTGTCCAAAATGATCACCATAAGCCGAAGAATGACAAAATTGCAACATTGAAGGAATTTCAGATTCGGGCACACACCTACCAATGATTTGATCCGAGCACATCTTCCAAAGGTATGGATCATCCCAAATATAATATTTGGCATCACTTTTTAGCTTATCCCTTTGAGATATGCTATAGCCTTTGGGAAAACCATGGTTAAGTCAAATAATTAACAATATTAACATACCAGGGGTTTCGACATGGCCATGCCGAAGTGCTCATCACGTACAACTGTTCATCAGGAAACTCAGTAGATATGGCAATTTTTGACTCTGGAATGTTAGGGAGCCTACTGAGATGGTCATCCACTAAATTTTCAGCCCCTTTCTTGTCTTTAACTTTAATGTCAAATTCTTGTAACAACAAAACTCATCGAATTAGTTGTGGTTTAGCATCATTTTTGTTCATCAAATGTCTGAGAGCAACATGATCTAAATAAACCACAACTTTTGTGCCCAATAAATATGATCTAAATTTTTCCAAGGCAAACACAACAACGAGCATCTCCTTTTCCGTGGTTGAATAATTCTATTGAGCTGGATCCAAAGTCCTGGATGCATAGTATATCATGTGTGGATCTTGTCCAATTTTCTGACCAAGAACCACTCCTACGGCGTGGTTCGACGCATTACACATCAACTTGAAAGGAAGAGTCCAATCTGGAGCTTGCAAGATTGGTGCGGATATGAGATTTTCTTTCAAATTATCAAAAGCCACTTTGCAAGCATCATTGAACTCGAAAATTGCATCTTTCTTCAACAACTCACTCAATGGATGTGCAATCTTCGAGAAGTCTTTAATGAACCTCCTATAGAAACCTGCATGACCAAGAAAAGAACAAACTTCCCGCACATTTGCGGGGTAAAGAAACGATTTGATAATATCAACCTTAGCTCTATTAACCTCTATGCCCCTTGCCAAAACTACATGACCCAAAATAATTCCCTGCTCAACCATGAAATGTCATTTTTCATAATTAAGCACCAAATTCGTTTCAATACAACATTTCAGAACTTTATTCAAATTTTATTGACAAAATGTGAAAGAATTTCCATACACAATAAAATCATCTATAAAAACGTCAATGAAATTCTTCACATAGTTAGAAAATATATTTACCATGCATCTCTAAAATGTAGCTAGTGCATTGCAGAGACCAAAGGGCATGCATCTATAAGCAAAGGTGCCAAAGGGACATGTGAATGTCATCTTCTCTTGGTCTTCTGGGGTGACAGTAATTTGATGGAAACCTGGATAGCCATCCAAACAATAGTAGTGAGTCTGACCAGCTAGGAATTCTAACATTTGATCAATAAAATGAAGTGAAAAATGATCTTTCGTGTAGCAGTGTTCAACTTCCTATAATTTATACAAACACGCCAACCATTGGGAATTCGAGTTGGAACCAACTCACCTTGTTCGTTTTCAACAACAGTAATGCCAGTTTTCTTAGGAACTACATATGTCCGACTTACCCACTTGCTACCAGAAATTGCATAGATTACACCTGCATTAAGGAGCTTCAAAATTTCTTTTTTCACAACCTCCATTATGGGCGGGTTTAGACACCTTTGTGGTTGCCTGCATGATTTATAGTCATCTTCCAATAATATTATAGGTAGTCAACCCAGTCAATGTAAAAACTGAGGCCTAACATTGAAAACATGCGGCCTAATGCATACGTAGTCAACCCAGTCAATGCATCGCTTCAGCATGGCCATGCTGAAGTGCCCTCCAAGCTGAAATGTGCCCAAAATCACTCCAAATCCACGTATTTCACCAACATTCCATCTAAAATACCAAAGAAGCGAAAAGACATAAAAAGACACAAATAACAATAGTTTATGATGCAAAATAAGCATAAAATGCAATATTAAATATGCCTAAAATGCAACCTATCATCTTCTAAGGATGAAAACTTTAAAGCTTTGAAAACATTAAACTCTTGGGTTTTATTCCCAACCTTTAGAGTCAACTTAACCTTTTGCATATTAATAAGAGCCCCACCAGTAGCTAAGAATGAATTTCCTAATATGATAGGAATTTCGGATTCCTCACCCATTTTCAAAACAAGAAAGTCAGCAGAAAAATAAAATTTACCTACTTTTACATCCTCAACAATTCCCAAAGGATACCGAATAGTCGTTAGTTGGAGAGAAGCGGTTGAAGGCTTTAGCTCTCCTCCAATTCCGAGCTTATGGAAAATGGAGAGAGGCATAAGATTGATTGAAGCCCCCAAGTCACACAAAGACTTCTCTATTCCATAGTTCCCAATTGTGCAATGGATAGTGAAACTCACATGATCCTTGACCTGGGGAGGAAGTTTGTTTTGTATGACCGCACTGCACTTTTCGGTCAAAGCAAAGGTAGCATACTCCTCAAGCTTCTTCTTACTTGAAACAATTTCCTTTAAAAAATTGGCGTAGTGAGGCATGTGAGAAATTGCTTCAATGAAAGGGATGTTCATTTGAATTTTCTTTAACATATCAAGATACTTCAAGAAAGTCTTCTCTTTTGATTGCTCCTTCAACTTTTGATGAAAATGAATAGGGGGACATAAGGTTTGACTTCCTCATTTTGGTTGGAAGGGAGCTCTTCATGGACATCCTTCTCTTTACCCTTAATTCCTGCTTCAACTATCACCTCATTGCCCTTATCCTTTGGTGCTTTTTCAACAACCTTGGGTTCATAAAGTTATTTGCCACTTCTAAAAGAGATGGCCATTGCTTGTTTAGGATTTACCTCCGATCCATCATGGCTTTGGCTAATTACCCAACTTTCCTTTCTAAATTCTGAATTGTGGCTTGTTGAGTTTGGACAATTCGATCCACCTTAGCCTCCATTTTTCTCATACATTGCATCAACAAGTCTTCCAATGGTGTCTTTTTCTCTTGGTTAGTTGGTTGGGAAGGTGAGGGTTAAACTTGGTGATGACTTAGTTGAAATGGGGGTCTTGGTTGAAAACCAGATGGTCTCATAGGTCTAGGTTGGTTGGTGGTGTTAAGGTCCTTCCAAGAAAAATTAGGATGATTTCGCCACCCCGGGTTGTAAGTATTGAAATAAGGGTCATTCCTTAGTTGAGGTCTAGCATATCCTCTCATATAGCTCACTTCCTCCATACCTACACTCACACCTTGGGCCATCCCACAATTCATATCATTATCCTTATAACTCCACAAAAATTGCATTGCTCTTTCACCAAAGCATTAAAATTAAGCAACATATTCATCTTCCTAGAAAGTTCTGCCATTTGTGCACCAAAATCATTAGGATTAGAAGTAGTTACTTTATGTACACCGGCTCTTCGGCCTCTTACCGCTTTTTGTTGAGAGTTAGTAGCCAATATCTCATAAATATCATAGACTTGCTAAGCGGTTTTGTCCCCAAAGTACCCACCGACGGCAGTATCAACAAGAGTTTGGCCATGCAGTGTAAGTCCATAATAAAAGAACTGGGTAAGGAGTGTCAATGAAAATTGGTGATGAGGACATTGACTAAGTAGCATCTTGAACCTCTCTCATGCCTCATGGAATGGTTCACCCTCCAATTGAGAAAATGAACAAATTTTGTTCCTAAGCTCGACTGTCTTCTGGGGGGAGTATTACTTCACCATAAACTTTTCATACACCTCATCCCAGGTGCCCAAAGATTATTCTAGCAAATTAATTAACCATGTTTTTGCCTTATCCTTTAAAGTATATGGAAAACACCTCATTCGAAGTTCATTCTCTGTCAAGTTATGGATAGGAAAGGTTTGGATTGTAGTGTTGAACTCCCTCAAGAAAGTGAGTGGATCCTTTCCCAGTAGCCCATTGAAACAAGGTAACATATTGAAATTGATGTTCTTCAACTCATAATTGCGAGCCGCCGGACTCAACCTAATACAAGATGGTGATGCCCCAATAACCGGTAGTTGGATCTCCCGCATATTCATTCTAACTGGCATTGGTTGCCCCATTACCAACTCCCCTCAATCGTCTCATTTCTTCATCATCCCCATGCCTTGGGATTTCGACCATTCTTTCCCTTCATCTAGTTGCACAATTAGCACGGCACAACCTTTCAAATTTCGGTATCAAAGGGATGATATCAATATTCTTGAAGCTTTGAGTTCGTCTCAAATTTATAAAAACCTACAAACAAAACAACCAAAAAAAAGTAAAATTAACTAAAGATCACAATTAATAGCTCCGTTCCCTAGCAACGACGACAAAAACTTGATCGGCTTCTAGCAAGTATACTAGAGTCGAAGTAGTTTTAACCCTCAAAATATCCTTAGGTATCAAATCACAAGGAACTGAAATTAATTGTGACCAACAAAAATATAAACAAAAACATATAGAAACATGATTTGATTTTGGGATTTTTGGTTGTTCAAAATAAGACACAATGCAATGGATAAAAGCAAGAGTTTTCAAGACAAAATGAATAATAAAAAGCGTTGGGGTTTCAAGGTTTCAGTTGGGATAACAACTTGCTAAGCTAATAGCTTGGGTTTCAATGACTGAGTATTCTCGTCACCATTCTAGTCCAAGGTATCTTTCAAGAACAATAAATCATCTCCACATTCATTAAGAGGGTCTTCTCGGCCTCACTTAACTAATTAGAGTCATTAGGCATTAAAAAAATTTCATCGAACACATTATGAGCATTGAGCATTTCTACCCCAACACTCATAATTTTATTGCTTGCAACCTCACCTAAATTTCATCTCTTGATTCATTAGTTAGGCTTGCTAAAACTACAACCTAGGTGGCCAATCTAAGTCATAATCAATCAAGCAAGTCAATAAACCAACCACAAGGCAATAAATGAAAGCAATAAATACACAATAAAACCCAAGCATTCACTTAGCAAAGCATCATACCAACCTACATGTCTACACCCCAACTATTAAGTTTAAGCTAGCATATTGAAAGGAAATACAAAAGCATAGATATCCATTGAAAACATAATAAATATTCGATTACAAAGAGAAGAGAAAGAGAAATCAAAACCCAAGAACCTTAATGGAAGAATCCAAACATAGAAGTCATCAGTAGATGAAAATTCTATCATTTTCCTTGATTCAAGCTAAGAAAATGCAAAAACTCAAAAAGAATTCTTCAATCACAAAACCTAGCTTAGCACATTCAAGATAGAAGAATGATGTAAGATTTACTAAAATGGGTGAAGAGAGGGTTTACATACCCATTTCCAAGTCACAAAACCCTACAAACAATGTTCCAAAAATACCCCTAGGTCCTCACATAACAGCCTTTTGTCGCAGACTTTCCTTTCTTCAGTTCCGGTGCGTCACGACCATGATGTTTTAAGTGTCACGACGGTGAACAATTCTTGTCCGAAAAGAGGTGCAAGGTTTGTCTGTCATGGCCATGACAATGTCTGTCATGGTCGCGACTACTTTCTATTTTGGTTGCATCAATTCTTCGAATGTCATGGCAGTGACTCTTATTCCTTAAGGCCGTGACACTCCTTCCATGCTTGCTTCCTTCTTTTTCTCGATTCTTTCATGTGTTAGCTCGAGTCCTTTCCAACTTGACTCTCTTTGGCACCTTTTAAAGCCTTTTTTCTCCATGCTCCCTCATCCTACAAACATCACACAAAACATATAAATTTCACTATGAAGGTATAGTTTATAGGATGGAAATAAACATGTTCTTGCTTAATTTACTACGTAAATTTATCCTACATCAATAATAATAACATAAATTCGATTATTAGTTAGCCAAATAATTATTAGTCATATTTCAGATCATATCTAGATATAACAAAAAACTATACAAAGTTTGAACACAGTCTATGTGTCTGAAGCTTCCATTTCACTCACTTGGTGTCTAAAGCTGACTATCCCGTCAAACTCCACTAGGTGGCTGATCGTGCTGACAGGAACAGGAAGCTGAACATTTACAAATAGAGCAAATATCAAAATGTGGTACTGTGACAATATCGTATGCATGATATGCAAATGCATATGTAAATGCTAAAAGTCACCGAAAAACCTATTTCAAATAAGAATCTATCACATTTGACCAAAAATTTAGAATCTACATAAAATTACAGTTCGGTTATGACCCATGTAAAATTACATTTTATTCTCCAAACTTTTTAAAATTTACAAATTAGTCTGCAAAGGTTTCTCAATCTACCAAACAGTCCTCAAAATTTTCAGAATTACCAAATTAGTCATCTAACTCTCAAAATTACAAAATTTTCCCTAAACCCTCAAAATTACGATTTTGGTCCAAAATATGCAAAATATCAGTATTAGTCCTTGCGATAGAAATTTACTCCAAAATGTTCAACTTTTGATTCAACCGATAGAAATTGTTTTCAATCAGCTACATTAGCTTAATCAACATCTAAACACGGATCTATGATCAAATCCATCAAAACAACTCAAAATCACCCAAAATCGAATTGATTCAAACTCATTTATGAAGATCCTCGATTCTTATGGTTTTAAGCTATCTCTAGGTTTTTCTAGACTCCCAATAACACGATTTAACAACCTCTAACAATCATTCCAATAGAAACATCACAAATATGAACCTATGAGCATTTTATTCAAAACCCTAATATGAAGAAGTCTTGTAAAAATTGAGGGAAAAGAGGTGTAGAAGCGTAATCTTACCTCAATAGATGTATAGGAATGATGGGCTACCAACGAAAATGACTTCTGGACCAAATGAAAGTGATTTGAGTGAAAAATGAGGGTGTGAGGCCGAATGAGTCAGGTGGGGGTATACATAGATCCATGTCCAAAAAGACGTCGTGTCTGCAAAAATTGCATTGTTCACTTGAGTGACAACCATCCTTACTTGAGTGACACACCCCTTATTCGAGTAACATTTTCCCTTACTCGAGTAATATTTTTTCAGATGTTCATCTGGGAACACGACTTACTCGAGTAACCAAATGGCTTACTCGAGTAATTCATACCTCGTTTCACTCAAATAACACTGAATGGTTTACTCGAGTAATTCATGGTTTATCTCACTCGACTAACACCTTAATGCTTACTCGAGTAATCCCTCTAAAAACCATTAATCACCCATTCAACACTCCAAACAACCTTGATCAAAACGGGACTGAATGGTAAGCTACAGAGAGTCCTATCAGAATCTAACGGGGTATTACACGAATTGCCAGTAAATTTAGCTCTTGGAAAAGAGGTTCTCTTTCTATGGTTAGAAGAGTTTCTTCAGTTGCTTCGATCATCCAAAGCTCTTTATTGCACTCTTTTGTTGTTTACAGATGGCCTAAGTAACTTCTCAGTGTGATTAATAGTCAGATAATTTTTTTTTTGTCTAGACGGGCTCTACAATGAGGCAGAAGCTTGTAAAGGTCATATGGTCGGTATTTTGTTCCTCGATAATAGAGGGGAGTATTGGCCTAAAGACATTATTCTGCTTAATAAAGCTATATTAGGGGGTTTGGTTGGCGGTTTCTATCTCGATCCAATCCTCCTTTACGGGTGATGGAGGCTAGGTTTTTGTTTCCTGTAGGGATTCTGCGGTCCTCATATTTTAGCTCTGTTTGGACGTCTTCGAGACTGAATGAAGAGTTGATGGATCATTCCTGTTGGCTTATTATTGAGAATTCGTAACTGGATTTCTGGATGGGGTTGTGGTTACAGCCAACTATAGGGAAGCGTCTTGCTCTCTCGTATTAGTAACAATGGGATTTGACAGATAGGGTTCATGATTTTGTTGTACAGGGCCATGGGTATTTTCCCACTTTCTTGAGGGAGGATGTCAAACAAGCCATGAAAGACGTGAATTTTTTGAAAGAAGTGTCTGATGTCTGTATTTGACAGAATGCAGTTACTGGGCAATTCTTTGTTAAGAGTTTTTGTCATTTGCTTAATGGCGACAGAGATACCATCCCGGCGAACAAATTCGTGTGGAGGAAATTTATTTCATCATCTAAGCCCACTGTGGGATGGCGGGCTTTTCTGGGATATCTCCCGACAGATGACAAACTTTTGCAGACATGGTTTAGTTTTTGTAAAGTGGAGTGTGAATCTCTAAATCATTTGTTAGTCATTTGTCAGGTAAGCAAACAAGTATGGCTGGCTATTTGCTCTCTTTTTTGGAATTCGGGTGCAATGTAATAGGATATTCGATCTTTAATCTTGGCAACCATGGTTGCTCTGTTGAGCTCACAATTAAAGGCCCTATGAAATGTTACTGTTGTCAGTGCTCTCTAGATTCTTTAAACAATACGAAATAATGCTATTTTCAATGATCAGCCAGTTAATGTTTACAACCTATTGCGCCTATTTTGGATGTGTATTAGGGAAGCAGATGTTTTCAGGATTGGCATTATGAAGGATACCACATGATTCTAACTTGCCTTTTAAGCTCTCTTCAGTTTGTGTCACAAATCCGTCTATGCGAATAGTACATTATACCACATGCGTAGTATGAATCCTGAAGCATTTCGCTTCTCTAATATAGCACATCCACGCACACGACATGATATATTATGCGCATAGCATCCAGTATAAAACATTGCAATGTGCACAAATCCTCTTGAACGTGCATTGATGCCACGAATCACAAGTTCTGCAACTTTGCACTTCTTTCATGGATGTTTTGTACACATCATCATCAAAACCAAAGTCAACATAAATGATTGTAGGTCCCATGATGAAGTATAAAAAAGAGTATAATAATAGTGAGAGAGATTTTAATGAAGAGAGAGTTTAATAGAAAGATGATATGGCATAACAACCATCCCCAAAGTGAGTATAAGGATTGTGGATGCCCTTATTCGCTTAAACTGCTATTTTTCATAGCAAAGTCAGGCAACGATACTTGAGATGATTATGAAGCTCATAATTTAGAATTTTGCTTAATGCACAAGGCACCAACAAAAATGATTATTCTTATTTATTCATAAATATTTAAGTCAATTCCAGTACTAAAAGATCGTGAATTCAATTCACAGTAAGAATAAATAAAATGACTTCTAAAAAAATATTTATATATATATTTTAATTAATTATTACCTATGAGAGATAGTTCAACTAATAATTAAACAATAAAAACTGATACAATTTCTAAATTTAAATCTCAATGAAAGATAACTATAAAAAAATTGTTTAAATATTCAAGTAAATAAAATTGTTTATTAATTCAAGTAAATAAAATATTCAAGTAAATAAAATATTGTTTATTAATATTCAAGTAAATAAAATATCTATAAATTTTTTTTTATTAATATTCAAGTAATTAATTATTACCTATGAGAGATAGTCCAAATGACTTCTCATTGAAGATGGGGCTAACAAATCTTTATTTTTTTAAACCGCGCCATTTCAGGTTGTTGGATCATGTTGCATCAACTTTAAGATTCTTCTATGTTTTGATGATGTAGAAAAGACAAGAATTGAAGTTAAATATGTTGGAAAACTCGAAACTACGAAACAAGCCTCTGCAAGTTCATAACATGTGCAAGCCGTATCATAACATACGTTATTGTAAAGCTACATATGTAAACTAATGACAACATACGTAAAGAAGAAGCAAAATGGAAACAGAACCTATTGGATCACACTACAACAAAAATAACATCGAGCACGCGATGAGATAGTCTCGTTTGATTTCTTGGAGGAGATTTTAAAGCGGTTTGTTGCAGCATGGTAAGAGCATTCAGGAACTTTGGAACCATATTGGGTGAAGTAACATAGTCAAGACTCTCAACTCCTTCTGGTAGACCAGCTCCTGCAGAAGGGAATTTTATGGTCCGAATGCTGATATCGAAACCCGAATTTCTTTCTCTTTCGATTGTTTTAGTGAAGAGAGTTGCAGTGAGGGGAGTGGAGACAATGATAGTCATCACACCATGCCTTGTAAAGAGTCTAGCCATGTCTACAGTGAGAAAATTAGCTTCTGCGGAGCCCTGTAAAAGTAGCAGACAACACCAATTACTACCTTAAAACAATAAATTCAATGTTGCAAGACTGAGCAGATGGATGGAGCATCAAGGTGAGCATATAATGAAAGCATTACCTCCTCAAGAACCATTAATTCATAAAGCACAATTTCAAATGTGTCCATTAATACTGATATGCTCATAAAATTCAATTTTTCTAAAACTATTTCAGAAGGTAATTTAGCATGCACATAAACAAATTCACTATCTGAAATATGACAGATGCGAAAGGAAAAAGACATTCATACAATTAGGTAACCAAACAAGCACCATAAATGTCCACTTAAATGTGCCAAATCTTTTTACCCATCAAAAAGAAACAAGGAGAAAAAAACTTCCACAGTAAGCCAACTTAAATCTGACCCACATGGCAGGATATCACAACAAATTCATCTTCAATAAACCAATCAATTCAGGAAACAAAATAAAAGTTAAATGATATCACTCAGCACCAACAAACTCGAGCTCTAAGCAAGTTCCATATACTTCAATTCAAGACCAATGATGTAACCAAACCCTAGAAAACCAAAGAAGAAAAGATCCTTCCTTTATAAGCCTCACATTGAATTCATAACAAAACATATCAGAAGAACCAAAATCAGAAAGCAAAATCAGAGGTTTAAAACAAAAAGAATAAGAGTTACAGATGGGGGATGAGGCAAGAGAGAGTTTCCACGTGTGTGTGTGGGGGTTAAGTTGGGTTGGGTTGGGGGGCGGAGGGCGGGGGTATATGGGTACGCTCGGCTACTGGTCGGCCGACCCCACCGGGATCCGCCATTGTCTACGGTTGGGATCAAGTAGCCACATTCCGACTTGTAGGACTAAATTACAAGAATTTAGAATTTATGAGGCCGTGAACAAAATTGTTGTAAATTCGATTGCAGAATAAGGGTCTATAATTAGAGATAATTTAAATGGGTATTTATGATGGAAATTGAAATGATTAAGTGTTTATAGGTTCATTTTGCATTGCATCTTTAGCAATTGCAACTTTATGAGTCGAAAAGATTGAAGACTATATTGTTCTAGACCATGTCCGCATGCTAACTCCATCCATTGAGGTATTGTCCACTCTGGACTCATGAGCCCTCACGGTTTTGTCCAGGAAAAGGCGCATAAGTGGTTTAAGGGAGGAAGGTGCTTATAAGAGACTATTGACCTCGACTCCTATACGATATGAGATCATGACATTAAAATAGCCCCAATAGAGCTAAGGGGCTCGGGAACACATCTTCTAGCTCAACGAATTTTTGCTCGAGTTCCCACATACAACGCCAATTGTTGTGGACCATGTCCGCACGCTAGACCCATCCACTGAGGTATTGTCCGCTCTTAGCTCACATGTCCTCACGATTTTGTCTAGGAAAATGTGCCTTAGTGGTTTGAGGGAGGAAGGTTCTTATAAGCGACCATTGACCTCGACTTCTACATGATGTGGGAGCATGACACTACATATATAATAGAAAAAACTTGGCGAACACTCATGTTGTTGTTTTTACCGAGTGAACAATTGATCTAACTTATGGGGTTAAAAAAAGGATGCTTAAAAGAAATTCAAGTTTTTGTAATATTATCAATTTTGAAATCTATATATATATATATATATTGACTGCCTAACTTATATATATATATATTGATTTTCTCAGTATGATTTCGCTATCTACTGAATTGATTTCAAATGATTGGTGTGTGTATTATGTTTAAATTTCTCTTCTAAATATAAAACAAAAAACTAGAAATTTTAGTTACGTAATATATATTATATAGAATTTCACCCATAAATATAGTTATATAAATTTAATGCTATGGTCAAAATCTAATTCACATTTTTTATTTGTAATTACCATTAGATTTAGAGTAGACTGATCAAGTGTCAATGTGTTAATATTTTTGAAAAGGGAAAATAACATATAAAAATTAGCGGTAATTTGATACTTTTGATCAAATTAAAATAATATTACTTATATTGGGTTAATTCAATGCATGCATATGCATTCGCTTGATTAATATTATAATATATGAATTAGAATATTTGATTTTGACGAATCTATACACTTCTCTAATAAAAAATAACATATTTAATTTATGTAAGAATTATGATTAAAATTATGAAATTTCATAACAATTTCAAATATTTAATACTTATAGTTTCTCTAATAGTTTGGTAATACTTTAATTTTTATTATTCATGTACTAATTTTGAAAATATTTCAAAACAAAAAATATATTATTTGTTAATTAAAAAAATATTTTTATTTACCTTGCATAGCACAATTATTGCGTTAGTATATATATAATAGTTAGAGAGTTTTTTTCAAATTTTTGACAAGTATCTTCTTCTTTATTTGACAAGTGATATTCTAATGTTAAAAAAAAAACTATTTCTCAATGCCTTTAAAAAAAAATGTATACATCAATATATATATATATATATATATATATATAGAGAGAGAGAGAGAGAGAGAGAGAGAGAGAGAGAGAGAGAGAGAGAGTTTTCTCTAGGTTTCGGCAAGTAGCGTTTTAATTGATTGACATGTGGCGATTTTTCTAAATATCTTCTCTCTTTTCCTTTTTGTAATATAATATAAAAAATTATAAAATTAATAATTACATAACAAAAACAAATCAATATTTGTATCAATATATACATTTAAATCAATATATATTATTTCATATATAAATATAGTTATATAATTTAATGCTATAATTAAAAATATGGTTCGCAGATTTGATATATAAATTTGTAATTAGCAAGTGATTTAGACTGGATTAGTGAAATATCAACGTATTGGTCTTTTTAAAAAGAGAGAATTAGATTTAAAAATTAATAGTGATTTGATATTTTTAATCAAATTAAAATAATATTAGGTTTATTGACTAAATTTAATGCATGTATTTAATATATATTATATGAATTAGAATATTTTATTTTGATGAATCTATATACTTGTCTAGATATAAGAAACAATATATTTAATTCATGAAAAAATTAAGAATAAAATTACAAAATTTTATAATAATTTTAAATATTTAATAAATTATAATTTTTCTCCTAATTTACTAATATTTTAATTATTATTATTAAAATAATAATTTTAAATATATTTTTAAACAAAAGAATATATTATTTATTAATTTAAATAAAATATTATAATTTACTGTGTCGAGCATTGCACTAGTTATATTCAATTGCTAATAGGATAGCTAATACTGAACTCGACAGCTAGTAGGATCAAACATTTTTTTTTTAATTATTTACCTGCTTTTTGATCTTGTTGGTTCTTTAATTGTGACGAACATAGTGACGTTTTAACGTTTATTTAGTCTAAACTCTGAACTACGACCATACCAAAGAAATATATAGTAAAACTTTCATTTTATTTATCAATTAAGGCTTTACCCTTAAATTATTAAGTAAATTCAAGTCAATAAAAAATATATGCTTTACTATGTAATAGTTTAGATACAAACTAACGAGTTTATATAAATTTATTGGTATAAAAATTTATATAAATCTGAATTTTTGTGAGAATCAATAAAATAATTTATAAAAAAAAACTTGGATACCATGTGATTAGATTCTTCTCTGAACACCCTTTTCTCCGGCCTTTTTTGACTGGCCAGTGACTTGGAAAATAACAATATGTGTGGGGACCAAGTCAAATCCATTGACTAATCACCAATTACGACAAACTATTAAAAACGCTGCAGGGCTTTGCGTGATATAATTGTGTATCTATAAATATGAAATACCAGCATGGTGATGAGCAAGAAAATCGCAGCAGCCAAGTGATAAAAAAATGCCACTATTTTTTAGCTTATAAAATTTTAGCATTATATTTAATCAAATTATCAACCCTCATTCGCCAATTCAATTTCCTATACTTCCTGTTTTACCCATCATAGCAAAATTCTATCAACTCTCAAGGTTGCATGGATTCAGAGTCGAATCAGGTTCATATCATATTCTTCGTACACATGGCCCGTGGCCACTTGATCCCTGCAGTAGACATGGCTAGACTCTTCGCCAGAAATGGGGCGAAGGCCACCATTGTTACGACTCCAATCGCTGCAAGTAAATTTTCTAAAGCAATTGAAAGAGATCAAATCTCGGGTTTCGATATCAGTGTTCACACTATAAAATTCCCAGCTGCAGAAGTTGGGTTACCAGAAGGGTTTGAGAATCCAAGTTCTATTACTTCACCAGACATGGTTCCCAAGTTCCTCAAGGCCGTTACCATGCTTCGGGAACCACTTGAGCAGTTCCTAAAACACTGCAATCCCACTTGTCTGGTGCCGGATATGATGTTTCCATGGACTAAAGAACTTGCAGAAAAGATTGGAATTCCAAGATTCTTTTTCAGTGGATCATGCTGTTTTTCTATGTGTGTTTATGATTGCCTTCGAAAACATCAACCTTACAAGAAAGTGGACTCTGACTTTGAGCCATTCCTTGTTCCTGGAATTCCAGACCAGATAAAGATGACGAAACTTCAAATACCGAGTTACATGAAAGAGGAAACTGATAATAAGAGTGAGCTCGCAAAACTTCTGGATGAAGCTAAAGAAGCCGAATTTACTAGTTACGGAATTCTGGCAAATAGCTTCAATGAGCTTGAGCCCGTGTATTCAGAGCTCTACAGTAAAATAACTGGAAGGAAAGTATGGCTTATCGGCCCTGTTTCGTCGTGCAATAAGGACATGGAAGATAAGCTGGAAAGGGGGGATCTAGCTTGCATCAATGGAAGTGAGTGCTTGAGATGGCTAGATTCAAGGAAACCCAACTCGGTTCTCTATGTCTGTTTCGGAAGCGTTCTCAATTTTTCGACTCCTCAGTTGCGGGAGATCGCTTCAGGGCTCGAACTTTCAGGAAAGAATTTCGTTTGGGTTGTCAGAAACAGAGAGAAAATAAGGCAAGACGCGGACGACTGGTTGCCTGAAGGTTTCGAGAAGCGGGTAGAAGGGAAAGGTCTAATAATAAGAGGATGGGCACCGCAAGTGCTGATTCTTGAACACCAAGCGATTGGAGGGTTCATGACTCACTGCGGATGGAACTCGACGTTAGAAGCATTGACCGCAGGAGTTCCAATGGTCACATGGCCCCTCGCCGCAGAGCAGTTCATGAATGAGAAATTGATTACTGATGTTCTGAAAGTAGGAGTTGGAGTTGGTGCTCAAGAATGGTCAAGATTTGAAATGACGATTTTGATAAGAAAGGAAGAAATAGGAAAGGCTGTGACTAAATTAATGGATGGTGATGATGCAGAGATGATAAGAAACAGAGCGAAGGCACTCAAAGAGAAGGCGAAAATGGCTACTCAAGAAGGAGGATCATCGTCGTCTGAATTGACTGCTTTGTTGGAGGAATTAAAGTCCTTGAAGACAAGCAAGTAAAGTACAAACTAGATCGGAAAATTTAATAATAATGAAAATATTGTTTCTGGCGTTCTATTGCCATTCAAGTAGGTTAGATTCCTGAATTGAAGCACTAGTTTTTGAAACTTTAAGAAAAAATTGCTGGGAAAAAATATGACTCGTTTGATTTGTCTCAGTTTGATGAATTGCTACACCATGCTATCTTACTAATTTGCAATATTTTGAAGAGAATGAGAATCCTGCAAAATCTTAGGTACCGTTTGGATGGTAGGAATTGGAATTGGACTAAATTTGGAACTGAATCCAATCAATTCCAATTTTCTTGTTTGGATTCAATAAAAAAAAATACCTAAAAATTTCCTTCCCCTTTTCCTCTAAGAAAATATTTAATTATTTAATATTAAATTCATATTAAATAATTAAATATTTAATCTATAATAAATAATTATTTAAATGATCAATTCTAATTTTGATAATATTCTGATTCTGATTTAATTATAATTCTAACAGAACTGGAATTGCAATTTTGTTTTTGTATTCCAATTCCAATTTTGTAATCCGAACAAACCTTAAGAGAAAGAACTTGAAAAGGATTGACTTTTTTTTTTTGCAAAAGCAGTAAAACACAGCATATTTCGAGTAAGAAAAATATGTATTTCTTATTTTAAAACAAATTTTCTTATCTTAAATGAACATATATTACCAAATTGTCTCTGTTAGTTTATCAAAATACTCTAAAAGTAAGAATAATTCATAATCTGTATCAATTCAAAACCAAAAAACTTGTCTTAAATTAAGACGACAAGCATTTCTTTTCGAGTAAATATAATTTGTTCATTGTATAAGTGGTGAATTTATAGAGAATAGAAAGTAACTAAAAACAATAAAATTGTCAAGACTTCTTCAATATATCCCTAAAGAAATTTCTAACAAAGCCCAAGATGTCTGCAAAATATCAAAGGTGTATTTTGGCATATGGGACATGATAATACATGACAGAATACATCATACTTGATGCAACAATGGCACTTTGGCAAGAATACTTTTTGAAATACTGAGATTATTTTGTTCTCGTTTTATACTCATTTTTTTATCTGTAATTCTAAAAACAATGTCCTTTCGTTTTGTCCTCATTTTTGTATTTGGAATACTGAAAACAAATTGTTCACGATTTGTACTCATTTTGGCACGTTGTCAAACTTTTTAGATAGTGATCAAAATTTGCTGATGAGTGGTTAACACGCGGTTAACTTTTTGATACACGATCAAAAAGTGGTCAAAATCCGACATTTTTAAAATTGCATTTTGCTGAATTTCCATTTCTGTAATGGTTTTCAATGTTGCCGCATTTGAAAAATTTTGGATTTTTTGTAATGTATTTGTGTGGTTTTCCCTAGTCTTGGATGGAAAGTCTATGCTTTGCCTTATTGCCAGGGACTGAATGATTTTACAATAATTTCGTTCTGATATACTGATCATTTTCACGTTTTGACGACGTTAAGGCTTCTTCCACACGTGTAAATGGTATTATCTGCAACGTTAGACTTCATCTTTTTTGGCACAATTTCTGGATGAAATTTGTGCTATCATTTTTTAGATATAATCAAGTGAAACAGCCTAGTTCGATGTTACAAAGATATGCAAATATGAAATAATTTGTTAATGAAAAGATGTTTTTTCAGGTTGATTCCAAAGACTAAGTCTTTTTTATTAATTTTATGATTCGTCTTATTTTGCTCGTACTGAGAATTGAACCCGTGGCTGTGACTCCTTAGCTTTGGAGTTAACCCTAATATCCCGTGCTCATCCTTGATCAATACAAACCACTAAGTACAAATTGCTGACGGCGTCTAAGAATTTGTTTTTTTACCAATATTGATGAGTAATTTTACCTGTTTATTTTGCCAAAACCACAACCCTCTACTAGTTACACTATGATGTTTTCCTTGTGATGTAGCAGGATTAGGACCTATTTGAGTCAAATTATTCTCGGAGTTGCAGTTGCGTGTCGGAACTATTTCCACTTTTGGAGCTATCAGTGGGAACAATGCGTTCCAATTACGAAATGTACTGAAGGCTCCGTCGAATGATTTTCCAACTGAAGACTTACTTTGATATGATTTTGTTTAGTTGACTATGAGAAAAATAACTAAAACATGAGACAAGTTCCTTGCATATTCCTCCATCAAATCCTTACTCAAAGAAGGAGCACATGATGGTTCCTTTTTTTGTTTTTAATGAAATGTTCATACCCGCTAATAAGTTAACTCAATTAAGCTGGCCAACATGTAATCGACACTAAACCTCAACAGATTCAGTTTGACTGACTTCGCCAATGAGTGCTGGATAAGAAATTTTATTAATGCTGAAATACAAACAGAAGTTAACCCATACTTTATTTTCTAAGTAAAAAAAATGGATCGGTCTAAATGGTGGCTCCCTTTTGGATATGAAAGGATTAATTCGATTTCTACGTAGAAAACGAAATACGTGGCATTAGACATTCTTCCATTAAATCCTTCCTCAAATGAGTAGAAGAAAAAAAAAAAGGGAAAAAAGAAAGAAAAACAATACTTTTTCACATAGCAAAGCTTTGCCAAAGCCAGAACAAATGGGGGCACAAGTACTCACATTTTTTTTGTGTAAAAAAGGTTTACAATGGTTACAATACATGACATATAATTTGAAGAATGGACAACAAATACATAGAGAATTAATATGAATTTTGGAGCGAAAATTCGAAACTAAAATATTTTTAGAGATTATTAGATGGAGTCAAGCATGTGAAACTTTGATGACAATGAATTTATAACACTACAAGAAAAAGACGGTTTTGCGACGAAATAAATTCGTCGCAAGAACAGAAATTTCGTCGCAAAACAGATTTTCCGAGAAAACATTCGTCGCAAAAATTCTCATCGCTAAAACAGTATGCGACGAATTTGTCGCAAGATATTGAGGCCGGTCAATTTTTCGTCGCAAAGTTGGGTACAAGTCAAGCAGCTTGTTTGCGACGCATTCGTCACAAAATTTGCGACGGAGTGGTCGCAACTTTTGCGAGGAATCGGTTAATTCGTCGCAACTTTTTGTGATGACTTGGTGAATTTGTCGCAACTTTTTTGCGACGAATCCGTTGCAATAATAAATTCGAATGTTTTTTTATTTTATTTCTTTTTGTGTTTATTATTATTTAAGTATTTAACAAAAAAGAAAAAAATTATTATTTGAAATAATTCAAAAATATATTTAATATTTAAATATCAAAATATATTAAAACAATTTAATATTTGTGAACTGTAAAATACAATAGCTACATAAACCTATCTAATTAGTCTTCTCATCGAACTTTGATATCCGGGCGTTTTTGTGCCATGAACTTGTATGTCCAAACGAAATGAAGAATGTTGTTATACCACTTAATAGTCGCTTACTCAACATCTCCCAACTAGGTTTAAGCCTATAAAAAAATTTTGTATCCATGTTGAATTTATTTTATACAAGGAATTACATAAATTCAAAATAAATTCCAAAACATAAATACACTAACATGCAGATTCACAAAATGTAGGGCATATTGCAACAAGCCATAATCCAAAAACCATTCACTTGGATTATGACCAAGATGACAACAATATTGGACTAAGACGAAACATTGGCATTAATAATAACCCGACCACACAAGTATTAATGACTTGCCT
>CAODLS011185427.1:0-10154 GCA_948243855.1 Flueggea neowawraea
TTACTCGAGTAACACTTTTTTTACCCCAATAGTTGAATCATTCGACCATCTCATTGAACATTGTGCTTTGTTGACTTAATTGCCAATTTTTGTTGATCATCAAAACACAAGAGGATCTAAATGTGAACCACCCTTGGTTCAACAATTTTCCCTTTTTTGACGATGACAAAACCTTCAAGATTTTCAATACTACATCAAAGACAACAAATTTGATCAAGGATTTTATCATTGTCAAAGCGGTTAGAAACATGAAAAATAATGTATGATCATGCAAATTCATTCAATACTCCTCTCCCCCTTTTTGTAATAATCAAAAAATATTTAACAATAAACTAGTTTTACTCCCCCTTTCAAAATCAACTTATGTATTTATAAAAAAAAAAAATTCTCCCCTTACCTATTTCAAAACCATGCATATGACATACCATAGTCATCATAATCTTCAAAATAATGCAAATAAAAACAGTAAAGAAAATTAAAGGGTATGAAAATGAAACAAATAAAATTAAGAATAAGAAATACCTAATGTGTCGTTAAGCACATATATGTGGGTCGATCATCTTCATCACTACTTAAAGAAGAGCTATTTTCTCTCCCCTTCTTCTTTCTTGCCTTCCTTTCACTTTCTCTCATCTTGTTCCTCATCAAGCTTTTTGTATATGTAGAGCGTTTTGGAGTAGTATTGCAGTTCTTCATCTTCCTCATCTCCCGAGCTTGATTTTTCTCCACTTTGTTTTTCACTTTGAATATGTGTTTGAGCATTCAATGTTTTTGTTCTTTTATGAGTCTCTCTGTAGATCGAAGAATGATCTCATAGTTTATAAGAGAACCAATAAGAACATTGTAGTCCAAGGTGTTGAGATCCTTTATTTTCATAATAGTCGTGACTTGTGAATCCTAAGATTTGGGCAAAGATCGAATTACCTTGTTCACTTTGTCATGCTCTTCTACCTTCTTCCCCAATGCTTCTAGACCATTTGTGATTTTTGCAAATCTATCAAGGGAACTTGTGATGATCTCATATTCTTTGATAGAGAAGAGCTCAAACTTATTGAAGAAGATTTATCTTGGTTTCCTTGACTTTAGAAGTTCCTTCATAAATTACCTCCAAGGACTTCCAAATTTCTTGAGCACTTTTACAATTTGAAACTCTTCTAATCTCTTCAAGATTCAAGCCACACAAGAGGAGTTGCATTGATTGAGCATTTATTCTCTCCTTCTTCCAATCGGTGTTGGTATACTTTTGCTCACTTTTCAATGATCCATCTTGATTTTTAATAATATGGGGGCCAATGACGATTACTTTCCAAAGCTCGATGTCATGAGCCTTAATGAAAACCATCATAAGATTCTTCCATATGGGGTAGTTGGAACCGTCAAAGAGAGGTGGTTGAGTGAGGGAAGCACCGGCTTGAAATGCGGAAGAATGATCAAACTCCATTTTTTTTGATGTGGATCTTTTCTCCAAGGTTGTTAAACCTTCTTGAATGGGAGACCTCTCTGATACCACTTGTTGGAAAGGATTCGATCTTGATTTTGTGGAGTCGAGAGAGTTGAGAAGAGAAAACAATAATGAACACAAGATTTAGAATGGTTCAGCCAATTTTGCCTACATCCACTGCCTAAGTTCTTCACTTAGGATTTTCCAAATTCACTATCTCACATTGATGATTGATTCTGGCTCAATCCACTAAGCCCAACTACAAAAAGGTTGATTCCAAGCTCAACACCTCCAAAACCACCTTCACTTTCTAGCTAAGTGAGAACTCTTACAATATTTGATTATGGTTCAAGAATAAACCAAGCGTAGGATCTACCCTTGATCCCAACTTACAAACCCTCTGTTTGTTACAATAATTCACTCACCAAACTGATCTAAAACAGTTGATACAAGTTAAAAGAATAGCAATGGAGAACTAGAACACTTGTATCACAATGAGAGACTTTAATCTTGGCAAATCAAGATAGATTATGTATAGAGGTGTTATCTCTGCACCTTTGCCATGTTTTGAGGTGTATTTAAAGCCTTTTCAAGTCACATAATTGTCATATTATAGCTGTTGGAGAGCATTTGGAGCTTGATTGACGCTTGATTTCTTGCCATATATGACTTACTCGAGTAAGAATATTTTCTACTCGAGTGAGCGTGATTTTTGACCTAATTCACACATGATTATTCGATTACTCGAGTAACTTTATTTCTTACTCGAGTAAGTACTCCTCCAGTGATGTTTCTAAGTTTTGTACTTGCTCGTGTGATTTCCATCTTGCTAGAGTGAAAGTTTTACTGTCTCATGCCTCTGGAACTTGTTTTACTCGAGTGAGTATCAATATTAATCGAGTAAAACTTCTTTTACCCCAATAGTTAAATCATTTGACCATCTCATTGAACATTGTGCTTTGTTGTCGTAATTACCAATTTTTGTTGATCATCAAAATACAAGAGGATCTAAATGTGAACCACCATTGGTTCAACAAGATAGAGAATTAACGATCCAGCTAAATATCACTTGATCATTGCAAAACCATTCATTATAAGCTAGATTCTATTGATGGTTATCAAGAAACTAATTTGGCGAAGAGACGATTCCATCTACATAGGAATGAGACCATATCTGTTTAGTATTAGAGTGATTTGTATCTTTTATAAAAGCTAATTAGTAGGTGTAAGCTTTGTGACTAGTTAATTTTGTATGTTTGGTAATGAATTTGGAAGGGAAATAGAAGTGATTGATGGTGATGGAGAAGGGGATAGTGTAATTGATGAATATGGTTGTGGTTTATGTTAAACACTTGATGTGTCTTTGGTCTCCATGGATCTAAACTATGCAGTTCATCCTTTGTTCACCGCTAATATAGATTATAACAAAAAATCATGAATATTCCAAATTAATTCATTATTGTAGCATAATAAGCTTTAACTATTACATCAATGAGACCTAATAAAACAATGACAACATATCACTAAAGTGTTTTACAGTAACATGTATGCTTATCCCGTGGTAGTTCATATTCATTTCTAGTATAACATCTATAAATTTTTGTTGTGTGCATAATTTTGACTTATTTCTAGGTATTTATATCTGTCATTAATCATAATTTGGACGGATATTTATGTTGACCACTTTTGGTCCAACAAATTAGTGCAAGCGGTGCAGTTTGAGCGGTTTTTAGGCTTCCAAACAAACCAAATTTCAAATTGCGGTTGAAAAAATTTGCATTTACAATTGAACCACAAATGCAGTTGGAACTGTCCAAACTAAATCATTCGGATGCAACTGGTTCTTATAGTTAATATATAACAAGTAGTCAATAAAAACTTAGTATCACATATGAATTTAAAACTTAAACTTATTATATAAAAGAAAACAAAGAGAAAAGTAACTTTAAATGTTGTTTCATTATATTGTTGTTCTAACATTCAAGACGGTTAAAATATAATCATGACTGCCTTAGTTACATTTGTAATATGCCCCAAAATACATACAATTTGTAACATATATTCATCAATTAGCCTCTAGCTAACCTAACTAACTCATGTCTTATTTTCATTAAATATTATTGGGCTCATATCATATTTATACATACGGTTGTGCGGTTGTTGTTTGATTTTGGTGGTTAGAAAGAACTAACCGCAACCAAACTGTAAATAGTAAATTTAAGAAATTATCAGTCACAACCATCTAAAATGAGCGAATAACCACAAATTACAATTTAATTATGAATGGATTAGGCGGTATTTGTGGTTTAGTAATTAAACCTTACAGCCATATGTGTTGGTATAGTTATATTTCAATATGACGTGTTAGATATTTTGTAAATTTCACTTCAAAAAAGTGTAGCCTTTGATGTCATTGAAAAGACATCCATTGTTTTTTAAAGAAGACATGAGTCATTCATTCATAGTAAGTAGAAATTATAAGGCTTAACAATATCCCACTAAGAATCCTTATAAACTGAAGAGGCAAAGTATTACCAAAAAAATGTCTCATAGGATATGGATTCTAATATGGAGAAGCCAATATCGAATTGCTACCAACCCCAACCAATAGCCAACCCCTCATAGAACTATAAATTCTCTAACAATAACTAAATCCTGACCATGAAACACCAGCATGAACCAACTATTAAACCACGACACTAAGGCATCTCCAACCACAAATACCAAAATACAACAATTTTATACTAAAACGCAGTAGCTACAGTCAAAATCTCTCCAACCATCTTTTCTATTTTTAACACCAAATAAAATATTCTAAGCATATTTCTCCTCACACCTCTTTTTTATTCTTATTTAACAACTTACCCCATATTTAATTATTCCACTTATTGTTTCAACGAAAAATATATTTTGATATTCTTAATTGCAAGTTCAATTTTATGGTAGAATATTTTCATTGATGTTAAATTACATTTTTATGAATATATTTTTATGTTTTAAATTTTCAGAGCATGTGTTTTGTACAATTTTTTAAATTTTTTAAATATTTAGTTATATTTTAGCTATAATTTTTAGATAAATTAAATTATTAATCGAATTTAATTTTAATTTAGTAAATATATTGATTGATTAAAAATACAAATATGGCATAAACTAAAACTATCACAACATAAATTAGCATTTCAATTAATACAATAAAAGAAAAAAAACAATAATAAAAAATATTTTCAATAAATTTGGGCGACTACAGTTCCGGGACGCATAGCATGATTCTCCATTTTGCAGTTCGGTCGAAAATGCCCTAAAATCCTGAAAATCATAAACAACATTAGCCTACTTCCCACTAGCAAAAGCCATGCTAGGCCACTCATTAAGACTTTACCTCCAAGCAACCTCACCATCATATCAATTGAAACGTCATGAGCTAGCAGGCCCAAGGCATAGGCCTTAGGCCTTTAAAAGATAACACCTTCTTAATAGTATGTATTATATAGATTTTATAAATTTTTAACAGTGATAATTACGTTTTTTACTAATAAAATTTTATAAAATTTATTTTATCAAATAATTTATGTTTATTATAAATATATTTTGTAATATTTTATTTATACGCATGTTATTTTTTAAATTTACGGATAGATATTTATTTCTTACAAATATGCTATATTGTTTATATAGTGTTTCTTATTTATATATTATTAATATTTTATTTATATGTATTTTATATATTTAAAATAATAAATAAATAATTTTAATTTTTTATATATTATCATTTTTTTATTAATATTTTATTTATATACTGTTTTTATCAGATAAATAATATATAAATTTAATATAAATAATATATATTATTAATTTTTTATTTATATATTAAAAATAATATATAAATAAATTTGTCATTTAAGGTTTGTTTGGTATAAGGTGAGTTTATACAGGGAAATAAGTTTCGCAGGACGAAAGTTACCTCAGCATGTTTGGTTTCCACTAACTACCTGATTTCCCGACTTTATCGGGAAGGACTTTCCCATCCGTACGGGACGAGCAAACCGTGCGGGAGGCTAGGAATTTTCCTTCCCAACTAGTGAATTGACAATCCCATCCCTCTCTTTTTGTTCTTCTCTTCTTCTCTTCCTTTTCGCTCATTCTTCCTGGGTTTCTTGGAGCAAAGATCTAATCTCTCTCTGTCAAGTTTCGGTTTTAGATTTTTGTGTGAGTGAAATTTCGAATCAAGCCATGGCGGACCATCACGAGGAAGTCAGTGTCGTTGCTTTAGAAGATAGCAGAGAAGATCCACCATGAAGAATCGTCATCGTCATCGAACCATGCCGTTCTCAGCCACGATCAACTGTCTCCTCGGCCGCCAAATGCCAGTCAACAAAGTCCTTGGTGGTGGCAAATGTAGGTTTCAATCTTAATTTTTGACTTAATTATTAATAAGGAGAAATGTTTCTATTTTTATTATTATTAAATTTAAATTAATAATATAAGAAAACCTATAAAAATATTTATTTTTATTACATAAAATATATCTTCTATGAGAAATAAAACTATAATTAATAGTTCATATAATTCTATAATGAAGACTAATTTTTTTAAGAATTTGACAAAAATTAATTTAATTTATATATAATATATTTTGAAAATCTTAGAAATATAAATTTTTTTTGTAACTCCTATAAAAATTGATCAATATAAAATAATCAAAAATTTATTTATGAAATGATTTATAAATTTTAGAAACAATATAAATCTATAAGTAAATAATATTTTGAGGATATATTCGTAAATGTGCATTATTGGCACTAAGAAAATTTAACTTCTTGAGAAGATGTCAAAAAATTATATTTTAAGATTAAAGATAAGTTAAACAGATAATTTCCAAAAAAAATCAACAACTGACTTTTAAAAAAATTCAACCTCCTTTACCCAATCAAATAAAAAACTTCTCAACTTTTCATAAAATTACACTTTCCACTTTTTTTACACCAACAAAGTAAATTCTAAATATATAATCAGTCTCATTTATGGAAGGAAACAGAGATGCAGACGATGACACGTACCAATGTTGCCGATTCATTTTGTTACGTGCTATTTTTGCTCAAAAATAGGGAATTACTCTTTTACTAGATCGTAATATATGAAAAAAATAAAAAATAAAACAATTATTTGGATAGTAATTTAGAATTGTTGTAAATTAAATATTTTGTTTTTTAAGTTCAATTTGTAGAACCTATACTTCAAATATTTATCTAGAATGTATAGTTGATTTCATGAGTCATTTGAGATAAAGTCTTTCTCAAATTATATTATCTATTTTCTTACAATTGCATGCTCTGAAAAAATCTAATTATTTTCAAATCTAATTATATGTCACGAAAAAAATTTAAAAAGATGAAAAAATAAGAGAAGTTACCATTAGGGATAACAATGGGTAGGGGTAAGATATACTAATATCTTTATCTGCACATGTAGTTCATATTATATATCTATACTTACCCACATGATATTTATTTACTCGTAGGGTATCAATTTACACATGATTTAAATTTAGTTAATTAACTTAAAAAATTATATATCAGTAATTTAAATTAATAGATTAAAAAAATACATGAGACAATATGAAATACTATATTAATACAACATAATATAAAAATTATAATTTGCAATTGAATGTAGTTAATGAAATAGTAATGTTATAAGTTATCACTTGATGGAGAATTTATACAAAAATTATAATCTTAAATACTATACAAGGATGAAGATGAGCAGTTTCTCTAACATTCTCATTGCAACATAAAAATTACAATTCTTAGTTCTAGTCTCTTGCTGTAGAGAAAATATTAGACCAAAATATATATTAGATGTTATATTTGTGACAATAATATACCAAAATATGTTAGACCAAAATATACTAAAATGTTAAACAAAAAAAATATTGTTCTTAAACTCTCATACTTGATTTGTTGGTCAATCAATCATATGTCAATACTATATGAATGAGTTTTATATACAAAAATTTTGTTCGAAATATTTTAGCTATAATAAGTTCTTTTCAATAGTATCATCTCACAAAATATATTTATAGTTTCATTCTAGTTATAAATCAATTTATTCAAAAATGAGAATTCATTTACTTTCAAAAGACTCTCTCTCTATACATAGTGGGTATGAGTAAGTGGTAACGTGTACGAGTACGGATATTACCCAATGAGTACGGGTATGGTATTCTTATATTTATACCATACCCTACCCGCACGATAAAATGAGGATATTACTCGTACCTATATCCATACTTATTTAAAGCGAATAATACCCGCATTGACTGACTGATAAAGTCAATACCCGTCGAATAGGGTATAAATTGACCTTAGTTGCCATTCTACTGCAAAGCTCTTTAATGAGTCCTCTAGTCATCTAACCTGAAAATTCGTATCCCACCTTTTTTTATAGTAATGATGTATATGTTTTTTAGTAAAAATGATGTATGTATTTGTCTTTAATTATCAATTAATTTTATTTTTTGTAAGTAAAACTTAAATTTAAGAAGAAATTTTTTTTGACATGAAGAGAAATGACTTTTCATCTTCTTTTCTCTAAATATACGTTAATTAAATAATATAATGAAACTAATCAATTATAACTATAATTAAAAAGAATTTAATGCATGAATAATTTAATAAAAATAGCTTAAATATGAGAATTTTAAAAATTTAGAAAAATCAAGTAAAATCATGCTAACCACCTGAATGATGTTTGATATACTATCTTGTTCAGATTCATATAAAATGAAGTGCCTGTGTAAGCCAAACCAATTAACTTGCTGCTTATCTCCCACAACTTCCGACTCTGCATATATAACTGGCGTCTTGTAGATGAATTCTTATTCCAGCTCCAATAGACACCAAATCTTGTGAGGCTCACAACCTAGATCATGCAAGGTATCGTCAGTTGTGTACTTGATGCAGGCGTTTGTTGTTGTATGTGAGGCGTGATGTATTCTTCAACTGAATATTAGACCCAGAAGGGAGTGCATAGCTTTCTTTGTCCACGGCAGCTGATTTAGATGCTCTCTCAGCCTTCAGGAAGTTTCTACATGCCATTGCCCTGTTTCAGATAACTCCTTGGTTGTGAGGAGTCCCAAACCGTAGGAGGCTTGGTTATTATTACACTGCCCTTTCTCAAAATTTTCTTCACGTCTTGTGCTGCTTCAGTCGTTTCAGGATTTGTGGTAGCTGTTTGAAATCTAACAATTCCTACAGGTTTATTGAAAAACCTATATATTTATAAAATACTATTCATCTCGGCCGCAAATGAATAGTTTAGTTTTATTGCACATAGTGAATAAAATAAGAAAAAGAAAAAAAAATCACATCCAACCTGTTCATCCAATATGCTTTTAATTACATATATAGTTGCCCTTGAATGTCTACAATTCGTATTTATTTTCTCCCCATGAAAATGAAGTGGAAAAACAAAAACACAATTGAGTTCTGTTTTTTGGCGAAGATTACTGTCTTCAGGACTCATCAAAATCATTGTTTGTCGCCAATGATCCCCGACGCAGAAGTCGAATGAGATTCATCAGCTAACGACTGATCCAAAGACAGGTCGTCTTCATCTTCGGACTCAACAATCTTAACATTCTCGACCTCTCTAACAACCTCAGACATTGCAGGTCTCTTCTCAGGAGACTTGTCACAGCACCGCATTGCAATCTTCAGAAGTTTCAGCATTCCAGGAGCTGAACTTCTCTGCACGGACATCTCCACGTCAAAAATCTCGGCCGTCCATTCTTCCCTCACAGCCCTGTGAACCCACATGCAAAGATCCACATCGTTGGTACCTGGCGGAGCCGCGTGGACCGATATCCTTCCGGTCAGGATTTCCAAGAGAATGGTACATCAGTTTTCTTGAAGACCCTTTTCGCGGTCTTGTACTCCGGAGACTTTTAGGCAACCATTCGCTGAGATGCAATTGGGAGTGCGATCAGCGAAGCAAGCCCGAAATCTGAAACCAGAACAGTTTCGTTCTCGTCGAGAAGGACATTAGATGATTTCAGGTTCCCATGTGGAACAATGTTGCTTTGTGAGGACTTGCTGTTTTGATGAAGATATTCAAGTGCCCTTGCCACTCCTCGAGCCACCCATAGTCTTGAACTCCATCTAAATGGAATCCTGTGTTTGTTGCCTCTCCCTCCTGCATTCTCATTTAATTCAAACTTTTACATTCTTGGAGATCCAAATATGCATATCTAGTTAGGTTTCAAGGATAACTTTTACGAGATTTTGCACTTTGGAATGCTAAAACCTGCAATCTTGTGCAAGTCTTTCAACCTCCAAAGTGTGCTACCCTTCGGCGTAAAATATCGGTAGTTTATGTATAGTAACATTATAGCTGCCATTCTTTATATTGTATTGTAAAACCAAAAATGTCTATGAAGAGTATGAAAATAAATAGTCTCTTAATCTGATTTGAGTATAAATTCACTAAAAATTACCCATAAAATTCTTGGTAAACTGAAGAGAAAGCAATAGGATGTTACCATGGATGCGGTTGAAGAGGTTTCCTCTCCCAGCATATCTGTAGACCAACAACTTCTCATCCTTGGAATAATAGTAAGCAAGAAGAGGTAACAAATTGGGATGCTTTTGATCAGCAATAAGATGCAATTGCCTTGTGAACTCTTCAACACTCAACGGTTTCAAATCTCTTA
>CAODLS011185768.1:0-14826 GCA_948243855.1 Flueggea neowawraea
CATTGTGCTCTCCTAAAATGTATAAAAAATTCCACGATGGAAAGGCTGAAGAACTTGACAAAAGTTAATGTGCTTTCTTTCCCATTATCTTGCTAGCATCTTTTTAAGTTTGATCTTAATTAGTGGGGAAGGGTTGGTGGAATGGACACCAATCTTTAACTTGAGCAATTTGTGGGTTTCCAGTGGAGTGTGACTCTCTTATGCTATGCCTATGCGTGTCCAAATTTACCATCACTTTACTTTTTCTCCTTTTTTTTTTTCTCTTGCATCTTCAATTATGCGTCTGATCCTAGTACTCCTTTATATGTGCCATTGCTACAGATTAAAAAATATGGTACTCTTAAAGTTCAATTAATTAAACTTAGCAAGGCAAGGCCTTAAAAGCAATCGAAAAACTACAACTTGAGAAAGATACTAAACGAGGTAAAGTTTAGCCAAGCTCATAACTAGTAGTTATCACATGTATAAATAGATTGAACTGCTAGCTTAGCAGTATCTCCAATGTAAAGAATATTTTTGTGAAAATTAGACATGTATAATTAGTAGCTAGAGTTTTGTTAATTATTAAAAAAATAGATAGGTAATTTTGATTTAAGTAGAGTTTTTAAAAAGCTATACTATTCTTGCTTAAAATGATGGCTTCTGCGTAATAGATGTATTCACCTTAATCTTTCTAAACTCTAACACTATGTTTGGATGGAAGGTTTTGATTGGAAAGGAAGAGTTACGAGGGGTTTTATTTTTTTTACACTTGTTTGGAATGAATGGAAAAGTAAGGAAGAAAGGTAATGAGGGGTTATGGAGGGGTTGAATTTTGTATTGAGTTTAAACAGATTTTCAACGCTCCAAAATGAAGTGTTAACAAGGGTTGAAAGTTTAAAAGAAAAATATTGTTTTTGTGACAATGATATCCTCAATGTAATATTGTCCAAACTTCCTATGTCATAATCTGAACCTTTACTATATGTTGCAGCGTGAAGTATTTGTCTTTAGATTACAAGTAAATGAAATCTTTGGAACATAATGCCATCAAACCACCAACAAAATTGTGAAAATCAATTCTAGAAGAAGCAAACATACCGCAATAAATTGTTCTTCATGCAGGATCTTATAATGTCTTTAAGAGTAGCATATTATTCACCTAGTATTGTTATTTTTATTTATTTTGTGTTTAGACTCAATTTTTTTAGGTGTAATGCTTGAATTATTTCTTTGATATAATCAAATATATTAAAATATTTTTTATTTATAATTTGATTCAATAATTTTATACATCATACTTTTTAATATATGATAGTTATTTTTTGTTTTTATTTTTTTCTTTTTATTCAAATTATCTAGAAGTATTTATATCGTTGTTTGTTATTAATTCATAATATGATAGAAAATTAAATTATGAAAAAATAAACAAAAGTATTTGGTAATATCTAATATCACAGGAACAAATTTGAAATATAATTATTCAACCCATCATAACCATTCTATTCTAAACAAACACAATTGTTTATTAACCTTTCATTTACGATCCATTACAAACCATTTGTCTCAAACAAGCTAAAATTTTTATAAACCATTACGTTACATTCCAGTCCAATCCGATCCGATCTATTACTAACATTTCCAATCTATTTCGACCCCTCTTCCAAACAAAGTGTAATACTGGTCATTGAAATTTAATGTTGTGCTATCCATATAAAGATTTTATGTCAACTAATAAACAAATTTAATGCTTTATAGTTGACAAAATTTAAGTCCCACCTCTAATATTGCAACACATATCTATATTTCTCCTATATACTGAACTAATTAATTTAATTTTTTGCCCCTATGGAATAAGGTCATCTTTTTATAGATGCACCTGAATTGATCAATCAAATAAAATAAATTAATTAAAAATTGCCCGAAACAGCTAAACACAAATACAGCAAAATTAAAATCCAGGGATTAAACCAACTTAGCAATAGCAAAATTATTAATTAACTACCAAATTTAGGTATATTAGTAAAATTAATTAACATACCTTCTTTGGAGACAATCTCGGAGACATGGACTTCGTCACAGTCAACCTAGGAGTCCTCGCCATAGACGATACAGAGGACAACGGCGACCCTGGTTCCGACTCCAAAAAACCTTCGGAAGCGGCCTTAAGAACCTCATCAACGACCGAAGAAAAACTCGACATAGACGACAAATACTCCGTCAAAGAATCCGGATTAGCCTCCACCGCCTCCACGTCCCACAGAATCCACTTTCGCGTTGCGCCGCTGTGAGGCTCGTCGTGCGTGACGGAGTTTCTCCACGGCGGCGTCCCTCCGTTAGCTCTCAAAAACTTCCCGCACCAGCTCTTTAGCCTCACCTGAAACCCGTCCCTTATTGGCTCCCACTGAACATATAACTCGGTTAATTTATCCGGTTCCGTTTGGAGTATCTTCTTTCCCGTCATGCCAAGAAGAAACGGCGTGCCCGAAGCCATTAAGTAACGGCCGTCGCATGATTTTAGACAGATAACGTCTTCTCTTCCCTCTACTAGTTCCACAAACCATCTAGCTTTCCGCGACGAGCCGTTTCTGCTTTGACGAACGGTTTCTTGGTCGTCGTCGGCGACTAGATACTTGTCGAGGTGGCTTCGGAGTTGGACGGCCATGGTCTTACCGAAGAACTCCATGATCGTGGAGAAACTGAGAGGGTGGAGGGAGAGAGGAGTGAAGTAGTTATATTATTATAGGGTGATGATTGAGGGATAAAATGTAATTAATTAAGGATTAAAAGGTGGATTATGTTTGGTTTTTGTTGTTGGTACTAAAATTATTTTTTTTTTGACGGTGGTACTAAAATTAATTTGTTTCTTAGATTGCAAGGATTTTAATGAAGAGAAGAGGAAGAAAGGAGGAGGAAATTGTTAATGAGGAATTGGAGACTTTGGACCCAGTAGCTTTGGTTGACCACGAATGTTCTTCTAGTCCTTTGCTTTGCACCCCCAACGTAAGAAAACAGATTCATCAGTTAGGACCGTCCTAATGCATCTCCAATTCTACTTACTTGCGGATTTTTCAGCTTGAATGGGGGAACTCATGCCTGGTCTATGCAATAAACTTTCGTTTAAGTGCTTCAGAAGAGCAGCGTTATGGACCACCAATGAAATCCAATAAATAATTATAACGTTGATTGGGAAGAAAATTTTCGCACCATTGTTCACGCAATTGCGGGCCTTATTACTGGATTGATTTGAACACTGTTTATATGTGTGACCATTTTTTTTAAATAAATTTTACATTCTGAAGAGGAAAACTTATGAAATTCCATAAAAAAAAGTTTTGTCGAGACTAGAGATTTCATCTAACTCAAATTTAGAAGATATCTTAGTCCCACAATACTCGAATGACAGACAATTGGAGACAATATTAGGGTCTGTTTAGTTAAAATATAATGTATATTGTTTTTAAAAAATTAAAAAATGAAAATGAAAAAAATTGTTCATTAAAAACTAAATTTTCCATTATTTTTTTATTTTATTTTACAAATAGAAAATAAAAATTATTTTTTCAACGAATAATTATATACTTATAAGAAGACAATGTTAATTTCAGCTTCAAAACATGGAGAATTGAAGTCTAATAACAATAATTATAAGAGGACAATGTTAATTAACTAGGTTCAAACAGTGGCCGTTTAGCTGTAAATTTCGCGTTGTCTTATGTATTTGTTGGATTTAAGCAACTGGTATTTGTCTTCATCAATAAAATTATTATATTTGCAGTGTGGTAATTTTACATAATTTAGTGTTTATTATAATTTATGAAGTCAATTTATTGTCAGCTTGCACGAATTGATTTTCACCGATCTCTTGGTTATTCTCAAAGAACATCATGGTTATTAAATGCATTCTAAGAAGACCAGCCCAAATCAATTATACTTAAAGGAGATTAACAATAAAGCAAGACACATAAACAGAGAAATTCTAATTATATTCTAATTATATAATTATTGATCATGACATGGGCTTCACCTATACTATACTTACTAAGAGCATGATTCATGGGGCTGAGGAGCTATTCACCTCTCAAGTCATACACTCCCTCCTTCATGCCTATGGATGAATTGTCCCACGTGCATAAAGGTATGAAACCCATTGACATTGGACTCTACAGCCCAATAATGAGTTTAATACTCCAGATGGGTGGCCGACTGATCTCAGTTCAAGATGTGAGAGTGACGTAAGTCCGAATTTATTCGGTTGTTACTCGAATCTGTGTCGCATTGAGCTGGGTTGTTCAAACCCGATCTGCTTGTCCTCGGTGAGGTGTTATGGTGATCACACTAGTGTACGGGTCCAAATTTGTGTCGGGTGTCAGCTATGACTCAAAAGAACATTCTGTAGCGGGGAAAGTACCTTTCGGTTTAAGCCTACATGGTAATGCCAGCAGGGGTACGCCACCTACCGGTCGTCCACACCTCCCTTTTTTTCGGCAAAAAAAAAATAATGAGTTTAATTATTTTTATTTTTTAATTTTGATTTCAATTGTCCAATTAATGAGCTTTTTTTTAATTTATTTTGTTTTTCAATGGTTTAATTCCACTTTTTTTTCCCTTCACATTTATAAATACATACTAATATTTTTATTTTTTATACATATTTTCATTATATTTCTCTCTTTTCTTGTGAAATGGATCCAAACTATGGTTATTTTTTTATATTTATTAACTAGACAATAAATTCTAAAAAAAATATTTTCCAAAAATTTGTATAAATAATTTCTTGAAAATAATTTATACAAATTTGAAAATATTATTTATTTTACATAAGAGTATGAAATTAGTATGTTAAAAAATATATTTATTATAAATTATATATTATTGATAAATTAAATGAGGAGTGAAGTGATTGTGACTTTTATAATAGAGTATAAATAATAATATAATCATTAAAAAGGAGTTTAATAAATTATTAATGTGACATAATAATTATATACTTCAAGTGTATAACCATCATGCCCAGTGCGCGAAGCCACCAAGGGACCAGTGGGTGCCTGAGCACCCACTGGCGTCGGAGAATAGCCATTAGAGCCCCCATCAAGCAGCAAGAAGGAAAGGCCGCCATTGGAGCTTGCAGCAGAGCTTTTTAGGGCGAGGAAGAAACAGAGGAAAGAGGAAGACGAAGGAGGACTAAAAGAGGGACAGAAACGACGTCAGGCCCTTTTTTATTTTTAAACCACGGGGCGAAATGAAGTCTTTTTGCTCTGTGGTTTAAAAAAAATCAGTGGGTCATTTTGCCCCACTAAAAAAAAGTGACTAGGGCAAAACGCTTGCAAGGTTGCACCAAAACCTGGTGCCCAACTTTATCAAGCCCGCACTGCTCCACTTCTCTCAGGTCCCCAGCACCATTTCGCTTCCCATCTTAGAGACGTCGACGCACTCCTCCGGCTCCAGCCTTCAATGCTCCACGCCGCCGCACGCTGCTTCTCCTTTGCCGATGCAGTTCATCCCTCTCGGCAGTTGGCTCTTCCTAGTAGTTGTAAGGCTGCTTGGCTAACTTTTTTCCCCCTTATTTTCAGTTAAGTTAGTTTTTATTTTAATTAGGGTTAGGATTTTTAATTAATTGATTGATAAATTTGTGACTTAAATTAGTTAGATGTTTTTAATTGCTAATAATTTTATTATTATTTGTGATTGTTAGGTTATTTTATTAGGATATTTTTTTTCCAATCAAAAGGGGAGTCGGGGGCTACCGGTAGTGGCAATACCTCTGCTGGGTGTGACCATGTAGACGCTTACTCCCCGTCGTGGAATGTTCCTTTACTCGGCGATGACCGAGGGAGAGTTACCACAACACCTGTTAGGAGCAACAACGGGATAAACTCACGGGGATATAACCGGATACTTACCCCAAAAATCAAGGGAGACGCTAAGTCTCGAATCTTGACCTCCAGGTGCACGAGGCAGAGCCCCTACTGTTGGGCCACCTCCTAGGAAGTATTTTATTAGGATAAATTGTCTTAAATAATTTTGTTATTTGTAATTGAATGAATTTAATTGCTAGATTTAAATTAATTAGATGTTTTTAGTTGTTAGGTTAATTGATTTGAGTGTCTAATAATTTTGTTATTATTTGTGATTGATAGGTTATTTTGTTAGAATAAATTGACTTAAATTTAGTGTAATATTTGAATTAGTTGGATACTTGTAATTGTTAGGTAAATTAATTTAGATTGATTTAAATTTATTATTATTTTATTTTTTATTTTTTTTATTTTTTTATCGTATATATTATTGAGCAAAAAAATTAACTAAACAAATCTAACCTTTACTTAACTAAATTCCTAGCTCCGCGGCTGATCATGCCTTATATTCACAGAAACTACTTTAGCTCTTTTAGTTGCGATATTTAAGACTTTAAGGGCAAAATGGCCCCAATCATGCGGAAATATATATATAAATCGAAGTAACAAATCTTTTGGCGTGTTTGGAAAGTCAAAGATTTTAAGTCTGTGATATCGGTAGCCAATACAATGAAGCCATATAGATTTATGGTTCAGATACAAGGATGGAATGGAACTTTGGAGACGACCTCGCATAATATGGAAAAACTACCAAAAGTTTTTGATACAAATGATAAATAGCAGCGACACCAACAGAAAGGCAACACTGTTTTTTAGTCACCAACACTTCCATTTTCTTTAGTACTAGTGTTAGATCCGAGCGATGTGCTGAGATACGATGAACCAATTTTTATTTTCCTATAAATATTACAAATTTTATAATAAAAAAATATTTAAAGTTAAAAAAATAATAATAAATACTGAACATATATTAGTGTATTTAGCAACTATAACATCAAGGCAAAATTGCCTCTCATCTACGACGAAAAAAAATCTCTGTATGACAAAACTAAAATGAGATACAAAATAAGCGAAGCAATTTAAGAGTTTGAATAGATTATAAGACATCATTATGCAGCAAATACAAAGAAATGATCCATTAAAACAAACAAAGTAGATGACACGTCATAATATTATCATGCCAAATGTTAAAATTTTATATTGCCAAATGTCAAATTTTTAATGTTAATGTTAGCTGCTTATATATAGTATATTTATATAGATAGATAGATGCTAAATCAATTACAAATTAATTCTTAGCATGAAAACTCCCGATAGGGTCAGTGATTATACAATTAATTCTTGCATAAGCAATTTTGACGGCCACATTTGATGCTGAAGAAGCTTGCACTAAATAAGCCAAAATTACTGGCAAAACCGACTGCATCAAGACAATTCCCCCAGCGGGACTCCATTTTTGGACTTCCAAACTGGTATACAATGAAGCGAAAAAGGAAAGGCTATGTAAATAGCGTCCATCTTTACGAAAGTAACTTAAGAGACAACAATGTGGCACAAAGTTGAATGATCAAGCTGATTTTGAAACAATCTGGTTGCGATAAAACTCTCGTCTCAATCTTGTGTCAGGCGCTTCTCTCAACCACTACACCAAAATCCAACAAAGTATTCAAATCATGTTATGATTGTAATAAATACTACAACACATCAAGCTTAAAAGTAAATCCATGTACAATAATCTGATACGTAAGAAAGTCGAATTTTCACAAATGCATCGCCTTGTTTCTATTCCAGAGAAACTACCCAATTAAAGTATAGCGAGGAAAATTCTTCATGTTTATAGATATGCTTGTCCATGCATGTCTAGGATGGACTTTAATTGGGTTGCAAATTCAACATACAACATATTGTCCGTTACAACCACTGATGACATTTAAATAGAGAATAATTCATTGATCACAATAACAACAGCAATAAGTTATATACTCACTTACTTGAATAAAACTTTTTGACTGCTTGACAAACACTTTATCCGAATCTTCGACATCTTTTTCTCGTCAGCCCACCTCAATATGGCATCCTCCATTGAAATATCTTTATCGTATAACATGGGCAAAATCTGAATGAAGTAATAAAAAATCTCAGCACCTTAAGGCCATCGGTTCCTTTATCCAATAAACATTTGTGGAAAAAGTATACATTATTAACTAAGCACATGCAGAAATTCTTTTAGAAGTGACCAAAGGACTAACACCAAATTGAAGAACAAACAACACAAAAGAAGGGGATGTCAATGCAAAAAAGGTCCCAGTATTAAATGCGCAATGCTTTGCCACTAAATTGCAAGCGCTTTGTTTCTGTAAGCCAAGTCAAAACTGCCAAAGTTTTGTTAAATAATTTCCTTGTGATCTAAACCATCTTATGGTAAAATTGAAAAAAAAAATCTATACATATATATATATATATACATGTATATATATACATATATATATATGTATACATATATATATATGTATACATATATATATATGTATACATATATATATATGTATGTATATATATATATGTATATATGTATGTATATATATATATGTATATATGTATATACCATGGCATAATGACAACTTAATAAATGGAGAGAAAGTAACAAACATATACCTACATTTGAAATAAGACTGAAACTTTAACATCTTATCGAAATTTGGTTCACTTACAAAATGAAAAGATACATAAAGACAACAATTGACAGAGAGGAATAAAACAGGATTTTCATCAAGTGTACCAGCGTACCATAACACAAGTAACCTGGCAACATTCGGTTTACAAAAATGATGATGATGATATCAATAATAACTGAAAAACAGAAGACATACATAGAGCATGTCTTACAGATATTAATATGGATAATAATTTCAAAATTCAGCGATGAAGATGTAATTCAACAACATGATACTGATAAGCCAATGACTTCAAAGTCATCATAGCAATTTATTAGGAAATACCTTCTTCTATGAACTTTTGATGCTCCGCAGGCTCTGGCCTTCCTTTCATGTTATTAGCAACCACATTCCTCTCTCCACACAACCTCTCAACTTCCTGCTGTCTGTTTGAAACAATTAGATAAAACTCAGAAGAAGAACAACTTTCTATTTTCCTACATAGAGTTTCATGTATATTCTTTGTAATAACTGGCATCTAATATCCTAAACTCCAAATACAACTCAAAAACAAATCAACAGATAAAGTTGTATTTGTTCACTAATTGACTCTCCCGTTCAAAACAACTTGAACATCTATATTAAAAATGACAGTGAGTTAATGTTCCAATTCATTAAAAGAAGAATCGTTCTTTCTAATCAGTTCTGGGAGAAATTAAACGGAAGACGTCGAATTGGTAGAGACCCTACCTTATGGACAACCAACAAACCCAAAACTCTGATCGGCATGGTGACCTTAACTTTTTGAAATTCACAGCAATCTCCCATAAAATTTCCCCCTGTTTTACACCACAAACAAAATTTGAAATCAGGAGAACAAACATAATCATAACTAAGAAATCTTTGAATCTGCATAATCATAACTAAGGCAGAAACTAATCATAATAGAATGTTAACAAAATACACAAAATCAACATATGAATATTAATTACCTTCATCTTTAAGAGACTAAAATCTCTGAATTTGAAGGCCTATATGGAAAATCGTCGTCGGTCAGCGACCCAAATTTCAATCGAGCAACTCAGATCGGTGGGGGAAGAGAAGGAAGATTCGCTGTTAAAATCGAGCAATTCAGTTGTGGTGTTGGATTTGAAATTAATCTGTTGTGGAAAAGTTGATTTAAATGGGAGAAGAAGTTATCGTCAGAGAAGTTATAAATCCAAAGAAATATCAGAAAGCGCAGTAAAGCAATGGCATAAGAAGTTATTGCCAGAGAAGTTATAAACCCAAAGAAATAGGAGAAGGAGCAGTAAAGCAATGGGTGAAGTGAAGAAGTAAAGGACCGAAGAAGTGGGTTAGTGGAACTGAATATTTGCGGTTACACGGTTGAGTTGAGATTGAATGTTCCTTGAAGAGTGGGTTGAAGTTCTAATACGTGAATAAGAATGAGTTCTGCAGTATACACATACGAAAGCTTCTGTTACAATCCAGGACTAGACATCTGCATGAGCATGTCGATGATGATTTTACGGAGCGTCGAGGCCAACCGATTCATCAACTATTAGAACTTGCAAATAGACGTGGTGAAGCGCAAGACAGGAGTTGTGATCCAAAGTATGGATCATGGGCTTGTCTAGTTGTGACTATGAAGTCTTTAAAATAGAGACAGTTATTATGGATATGGGCAAAGGTCTCAGCTGGATACCCATATCCAATAACAAGAGTGTAATGATGGTATATTAGTTTTTTGGGTAGAAACTTCGTTTTTTGCCCAATGTTTGGGTATAAACTAGAAAGTGGAGAAGCTGCCGAAATACGAGGCCCCACACCAGCACTTCGTCCGTAGGAACTTTCACTGTTTAACGTCAACAAAGCCTACCAAATTGTTAAAAGTTCAAGGCACCACCCTTGCCCTCTGCCAGGCAACTTCAACCCACGGACGGCTTACAGTAAAAATTCTTTAACTAAAATAAACAAATGACACACGAAACAGTTTTTTAATCTCTGGTTTCAGAGCACGAAGTAACTAGTAAGGTTGTTTGTAACTTAAGATTTTTGAAGTCGTTTTGTAGAATATCTGTTTAATATTTTTATTATTATTTTATTAAAGTTTTTAGTTCTTCGCTCTTCAATTTTTTCATCCGTAACTCAGCGGCTACCTTAAAAGTCTCGCGGAACGCCTACTCAGCTTTCCACTAAACACAATTTAATTTTAATTCCTTAACTTTTATCTACTACTTCATTTAATATTTTCTACACCAAATTCATTAAAATAAAAAATGTTCATTCAAATAAAAATAATTCATTAAAATAAAAATATTACATTAAAATAAAAAATATATTAAAATTTAAAATATATTAAAATAAAATTCATAATTTTTTAAAATAAAATAATAATATATGAAAATAAAATTCGGTATTATTCTTTACGGTTGTTCCCTAGATGCTCTACCAAATTCGCTCGGAGACGATAATTCTTCAACATGATCATTCCAAATAAATTGCTTGAAATTATCTCGAATTTTTTTGTACTCTTCGTCATCAGAAGAGGAGAAAATATTTGCAAGTGCAAATTCCTTCATTGTTTTGTTTTTGTTGTTTGAAAAATAATCAGAAAAATAATTGGGATCCATTGAAAAAATATTTGAAGAGAAATTTTAAGAGTTGAGAGAGTTTGGGGGAGAAAAATGGGTGTTTGAAGTGAAGAAATAATAAAAAAAATATGTTTAGGAGGGTATTTATAGGAAAATGGTTAAAACTAGCCGTTAGAAACTAAAATGATAATTTTTCGCCCCCAACGGTAATATTACCGTTGGAGTAAATCTGATCGTTGGATCAATTAGATCTAACGGTTAGATTTTTATTTTTTTAAAAAAAATAAAAAATTGGACCCGCTCCTGACAGTTAGCCTGTCCTCCTCAGATCAGGATGCAATAACGCATCTCTGTCTTCTAGACTAAAAACAGTAACCCCATTACAACCTGCCTAAGCTATAAAATTGGTATCAGTCTCTGACCTGTAATTATGGGGACACATTCCATGGTGAATTATTTCAAAATAGTAGATACCCCCACTTCAAAGACTTTCTGTTGAAGTACCAATGTGGTTTATATTTTAATCACCATGTGATCTTGAACATTTGTTAATTATTTAGCTGCAAAATCTGAGCCATAAGACCCAAATCATTGCACATAGCATAATTTTCACAATAAAAAGGCGATCAGATAGCTTTAAAGACCTATAGTAGTAGACTCCAATCTCATGTCTGTAGTAGTTCCAATTGCGAAAGTATCAATAAAAGTGATTTTGAAAACCAGAAGTAATACTACTAGAAACAGCAGTGGAATTTTCTGCGGGTTCAATTTGAATACATAAAAGAGAAGAAAAAGACTGTTAATCTTACTCACGGTCACAACTTACTTTTGTTGCAGGTAGAACTGTTAATTTTTGATATGATAATATAATTTTGTAAAACGATACAAACAAAACAATACGATTAATACAAATTTAATTTTTATAATGTTTATATTTTATATAATAATTTATGATATATAAATGACAAGACACAATTATGATAAGTAACACGAATTGACACTCCTAGTTACAAGAGTGTCACTCAGTATTGATTTTCATTAGTAGACTATCACTTTCGCCCGATTTGCAAATGTCCCGCCCCAATTATTGACTATGCATGACACGTCACTGAAAAATGCCACTGGATGTTGACGTGAATATTGAACCAGTTTCGAACCAAAACATTCACCCAAATCGAAAACCGACCCGACCAAAAACCCCACCACAACAGTCACTATCACCACCATCAGAACCGTCGACACCAGTCACCATAACCACCATGAACAAACCCAGTTACCGCCAGCCATTAATCTCTTCTCATCTCAATATCAAGATCAAATATTTCGGCAAAAGAACACAATATCAAAACAAACATCAAATAACCAATCTTTTTTCAATTACAAGATAAACCCAAAACAATCAAAATTATTGCACACAAGGAAATCACAGAAAACCCACAATGAATTGAATCATGTAACACTAACTTACGTGAACAACAACAAATGTACAGAAATTGAACTTATGAAGTGAACCCAGAAGAAATTATACAAAAAATACCCACATCAATCAAGTAATCAAACAATAGAAATCCACATAAATCAAGAGATATTTTTTATACAAATCTGAAAACAAAAATCACTAGTTTTAGAACCCAAAAGCAAATCCCTCTAATTGATTTTGTCCTTGAACAAATCCCTTGTCGATTGTTCTCTGTCAAAACCGCCCTCGCCATCGTTCTTCTCAGCCGTCGCCCTCCTCCTCCTCCTCCTTCTTCGTCGATGGCACCGTAAAATCTGACATATTTAAGTCAGATATGTTGTTTCTTCGTCTTTTCTCTCTGTCTCTTACTCTCACGCTACTTTCCACCGTCTCGTCCTCCACTCGCAGTGTCATGGTCGACAATGAGACTCTCACGAAGACCCGTCAGTTTAGGTGTAGGAGAAACGACGTCGTTAGTAACGTCGCTTGTCGAGATCGCTCTTCCGCTTGTGAGAGATCGGGTTTAGATATCGTTGGAGTAGGACAAGCGAAATAGAAATGCGAAATGTGATTGTTGCTAGGATTAGGGATTTTGCTATCGGTCAGGTCCCCTTTTTTGGGTCTAGAACTGACTACCTGTTCACGAGGCACTTTTCGTTGACAGGGCACGCATAGTCAGTAATCCAGGCCGGCCATTTTAAAAATTCTGATAAAGTAACCGTTTGAGAATGAAAATCAATGTTTGATGACAATTCTGCAACAAAAATGAGTTAAATAACTATGTTGCACCCCTCGAGGTAACGCAGTGGTCAAGGGGTATGTTGTCCCCAGTTTGACATGGGTTCGAATATGTGAGTGAGTGATGATTCACAGATTTCATCTCGCACATGCTGAGTTGATCAGGCCCTTGCTGTTGGCCTCGATAAGGTGTTGATGTGACCATACTAGTGTACGGACTCAAGTGGGCTGTCGGTATCAACTAATGGCTCTTAAAAATATTCTGCAGTGAGAAGATAATGTCTGCATGATCACACTAAGTAAAAATATACTATTATTTGTCGCCTCTAACTTTCTTTTTTATCAAAAAAAAAAAGATCATATTGCAGCAAATTGAAATTTAGAGTACAGTGAGTAAGATTAACCCGAAAAAAACCAAGTGCCAACAATTTTCTAAACCTTGACCCGTCCTCTTTACCAGCGTTCCACTTCTTTCAAGTTTTTGTCTTCACTCCCACCTCAGTCCTCCCCTTCACGTGACCTCTTTTTGGTCTCTCTCTCTCTCTCTTCACACACAAATCCAACAACGCCGCACACAGAACCACATTCATGTTCTCTGCCACAAATCCAACTCTCCATGCCTCCACCACCACCAACACTCTTTCTTTTCTTCTTATTTCTGTCTTCTCTGCTCACCATTTTTGCTACTTCTCACACATGTACTCCTACTGCTTCCAAGTCACTCTCGGGATCTTCATGTTCTCCCTTCACATCAGCTGCTCCATTCCCGTTTTCCACAGCACCAGGCTGTGGCCACCCATCTTTTCAGCTGAAATGCTCGTCACCACACTCTATCATCACCATTAACAACCTCTCTTTCGCTCTTCTAAGCTTTGAGCCCAACTCCTCCTCTCTCTCCCTCTCCCCCCGACCCTACACTCCAACCACCACCACATGTCGTCCCAATTGCTCTTCCCTCTCCATTCCCAACACCTCCATCAACCTCTCCGGTTCCCCATTCCGGGTCTCTGACTCTTCCTGTTCACGTCTCTACTCTCTCCGGTCTTGTCCCCACCCAAATCTCCCAAATTGTAGCCACTGTCCTTGGGATTGTAATCTCATCAAGAACCCACGTCAGCTCCTCCAAGACTGTCGTGGATCTACACATGATTCTAGCTCTCAGTCTGGTTGTCAACATGGCGTCTTGGAGTACCTCGACGAATTCATGAGGTTTGGGTTTCAGGTCGAGTACGATGAATCTCAGGACTCATACTTCAGCAACTGTAGAGACTGTAAATCAAAGAACGGGGTTTGTGGGTTCAATGATTCCGACCCGGGAAAGGGTTTCATCTGTTCTGGGATCAGGACTGGGTTTTGGCTACACCAAGATGATCCAAATCGAATCGCTGTGTTTTGCTCCATCTTCACCGTTTTGTGCTTACTACTTGTCGTTGTGGTCATAGCTGCTGTTTTCAGGTCTCATCACTTGAAGTCACTCGCCTCTGAAGAGGACCCCACTAGTGTCTTCCTCCATCGCCACCGGTCCGGCCATTCACTCCCTCCGG
>CAODLS011186097.1:0-16457 GCA_948243855.1 Flueggea neowawraea
CATGGGTAGCAGAGGCCTAGGCACAATTCAGAGGTATGAGTTTCATTCTGAGTGTTGTCCTGAATGTTTGATCACCTTGATTTGTTTTAGTTTTCATTTTAAGAACTCCTGAAATCTCAACAATTCACCTACAAGCCAATGATCAAAATAGTTTGTTGGTTCCGTAGAGAATATACTGACTCTTAACGAATTTCTCAGTTAAAAACAGGAATTGGAATCTAAGAAAAAGATATTTTTACAGGTTAATTTGATTAACATGGCCCTGTAAATAGGGTAAACCAAATCAATCATGCTTCAACTCTCTCTTATGAATTGCTTAAACATGAACAGGGTGCTGCTGGGAAGTGTGACCAACTATGTGATGGTTAATGCAAATTGCCCTGTGACAATTGTCAAGGATTCAACTGCTCATGCTTTCTGATTATCGCAATTCTGGATTTGGTGTTTTAAGATGTTTAATTATTGATGTGAATGAGCTGTGTTCTGTCACAAATGTCGACCCCTGCCTATCTGCCATTTTCGCTAGATATTTTCAAGGCTGTGTTGTTGTTGTTGTTGTTGTTTACTATTGTTGGCTATTTTATCAGAGTCCCACGCTCAGGATGGTGGATGAAATATACTTGAAAGTTCTTCGGATTATGAGAACCATTCATTATGAAAGATCAACAAGATTTTATATTAACAGGAAATATTTTCAAGGCTGTCTTTCTTTAGTTTCGAAGCAATTTGATAAACTGAAAGAGGCAATTCTGTGTACAAGAGGACTCATTTCAGCTCAAAAACTGAAAATGCACATATTTTTCTAAAAGACTATTAATATGCACAAAACACGTTGAACGAGGGGACTTTTTTTTTGTAATTTTCGTTCAAATTGAGTAGAAAAAAAATGGCTCAACTTTAGCTAGAAACATTGTTAGTAAATAAAACACACGTATAACTAGAGGCTTTATGGGCAAGGTAAAGCTATTTACGGATTTTAAGCAGATTTTGCAGCTCCAAAGCGAGCTTCCACGAAAGCAACATGTTTCTCTCTCGGAGGAATACATTCACTGAACACATCAATGTCAAGAAGCTTCTCAATCCATTTGTACAAGTTCGGATAATTTTCTTGGGTGAACTTCAATCCTCCGGAAACTTCTTGACCTATTTTAAACCAATAAGCCATCACAAACGCGGCAATGTCCAAGTACCCATAAGTTTCACCACCGAAAAAGTCCTTTCCTTGTAGTTCTTTCTCTATCAGTTTCAGATACTCAGAAACTTCTTCAGTGCCTTGCTTCTTCTCCTCGTCTTTACCCGCACTCGCTCTGAGTACTGCTGCAAAGATCTGCATAGACCAAAGAGATTGTTATCTTGAGAGTACACAAGAGTACAAAAGGGATGTTGTTGGAGTTTGATTTCTGTAGAATAAGTGGTAAATAGCAGATGTAGATTAATTTAGAAATTATATTGCAAAAAAGAAGAAATTGGCATTTTTTTGAGATATCAAATATACATGAAAATACAAATGCAATATAAAAAACCAAACACCGCTATTATTGAAGGATGAAAATCACCAAATTTTTATCACATTTTCAATTTTCTCATTTAATTTTATTTACACAAATTATATTTTGCATATGATAAAATCTACGTTGCATGGCAATCAAATACCGCAGAGAAATAACATAATCAAAATTCCGTCTTTGTACTTAACTATCAAGTCAAATTAACCCAGTAACGATTCAAGTACGAATATCGCAATCCAAAATATTGAAAATAACAGCAATTAAGCCGATTACAAGAGAAGACTGAATTTTTAACTTGGAAATTTTTCCGTTGTGAGGAGTAAAAGCTACGGATATGTTACCATCAAATTTATTGTCAGTTTCGAGAGATCTCGTCGAACCAAAATGTTCATGGGCTTAAAGAAAAGTATTGCCACTAACTAAACACGTCAAACATGATTGGCCACCATGCGTGAAAGTGGAGTCAAATTTTAATGCATACACGTGGCCATATAACCCATAATGGTTGGTTGGTGCAACATAATGTGGGAGCAGTTACTCAAGACATGAAACAGAAGTGACAAAAAAAGTGGAGAATATATAGGCATAAATTATTATGCTTGACTATAAAAAGAAGATTTGACAACAGGAAAAATGATACATTAATATCAACACAACTTTAATTATGTCTTTAAATTTATCTTTTTTTTTTTCAATTTTAGTTTAATATTTTATTTTTAAGCAATTAAGAGCAATAATAACTTAATATCCTTTCATTGTATTTGTTATTGGTATTAATAAAATTCACCATTGTTCTTTATTTACTCGTCTCTAATAAAAAGTTATAGATTTTTAGACAACAAGAACCTTTCAACACAAATAATTGCTTTCGAGTGCGATTCCTTCGAGTCGGCGACCCTAGGGTCCGAAAAAGCGGGAAAACAGGATAAATAATAAGTACAACCAAAACTTCTCTGAATGATAAAACTTACCTTGTCATCAACAAACTTGGACCAGAAGCGAGCCATGGCTCTTTCGCAGGGGTCAGTAGGCAGGATGGGATTGTTTTTCCAGGTTTCATCAATGTACTCGAGAATGACAAGTGATTCTGAAATTGGTTTTCCATTGTGTACAAGCACAGGAATCTTCTTATGAACTTGATTGTATTGAAGAAGCAAAGAGCTCTTATTGGAAAGATCTTCTTCTATGTATTCATATTTTATCCCTTTTAGTTTCAGGGCTATTTTTATTCTGCAAGAGAAAGGACTTAACCACATGCCGTGTAGCTTCACTTCCTCAGCCATTGATGTTATCTGCTTTGAGTGATTGTTCAATTATTGAAATTGTAGGTTCTTGCAGTACTGCTCGTTCTTATTTTAAAGGGCATTTATTGCTTTAATTTTCTCTTTAAAAAATTCGGAGTAAACACCTAGAACGAAGATTAAAAAAGTTCATAAATGAGCTGGCATATTATTTTCTGATATGAATATACCTTATTGTGAACGATGATACCGGACCGGACAAATCTCTGGCCTTTCATATGCAAAGTAAAATAAATGAACACTAGTTGTTTGCCTGCAGCAGCAAGGACAGTCCAAGGAGATGAGATTCCTAATTGTTATATTCTAGTAAATCAAAAGACAAGAGAGTGCAAACAAGTATACCGAAATGAAAATTTTCATCAGAAATGATTCTTGACGGCTATTGTGGTTATATTCTGGTGGTTGTGTTAGAAAAAACTGGAATAAGGAATCTGTTTGTGGACTTTGAGGCGTGAAAATACTCCTTTTTAGGTGTTTAATTGCTCCTACTAGAACTGCAAATAGAGTTAAGCAAAAATCACATTCGGGATACAACAAAGTCCAAAGTTTATTTGTTTGTAGACAATAAACCTTTTGTTAAGAACCTCTTTATTTATAGATCATGAAAACGAAAGAACATAAGAAAAACCAATTGGGATGAACGGTAGCAATGTAAAGACATGTCTTTAGAATGTAACTGAAAATAATTTTAGAAACCGGTCAAATTCTAGAATAAAAAATAATTGCTGAAAAAGACAAGAACCAAAAATAATTTCGGTTTTGGACTTCCCTATTTTCTTAGATGCCCAAGTGTCCATTAAAGACCTTATATATATATATATATATATATATATATATATATATATATATTACCCAATTCATTTTTCTTTTTCACTCAATTTGAATTATGAGGAGTCCACTAACATTTAAACAAATATTTGACTCTCTTTTTATCCAATGTGAGACAAAACCCCTCACACACACAAATTACACTTACAGGTTGTAGGGCTGTTCTCCATGTTGACGCTTTCACACTTTGTGGGTGCTTAAACGGGGGTTTTATATTCATATTTTACGAACATTTTGTGGGTGCTCGGAATTGAGAGAGTTTTAGGGAAATAAAGAATGTTGTACAATTGATTCATTTCTGCATTTTCACAAACACCTTATGGTGGTCTGGTTGTAGCACTGAAAGAAAAGACAATTTAGCCACGAATCACATGGGGTTTTCGACGCTAAAACGGTTTAGAGTCGTCGACGATTCCTTAAAACATCCCTCGCTAAATTAATTAGCATCAATTGTCGACGATAAATCTGCATCAGCACGTGATTGACGCACAATTGCGAGAACAATATGATGCAAAAATTTCCAAGAAAGTCAATAAATTTGGCGACAAAAAAAATCTTTCATTGCAATTTAGCGAAAAAGAACAAACGATGCAACATTGATCTTAAGTTAGAGAAAATTTGATCGTAAATAATTCTTCACATGAATCACCTAATTCATATGCGGACATATCTATTCATAATATAAAATAAGCCAATTGTGGAGATTCGATTAACTTTGGAAGTCAAATATCGTCCGACAGAAAAACTTATTGAAAAAAAAAAAAGAGATACATAATCATGATTTCTATTTTGAAGCAAATCTCACTTTTTTCACGGCGAGCTTTCATGTAAGCCATGTGTTCTTGTCTCGGAGGGATAATTTCTTTAACCACATCAATCTCAACAAGCTTCTTAATCCATTTGCATATAGCTGGAGATTTCTCTTCATTAATCAATTCTCTTCCAAGTAGTTCTAGCATCACTGGTCCAATACACTAGTACAAATGCAACTATGTCTGCATGCCCAATATTATCACCTCCCAAAAACTCCTTTGCTTTAAACAGCACTTTCTCTAGAAATTCCAACTGTTGGAAGGCTTCTTCAATGGCCGCCTCTCTCTCCTCGTCGTAGCACATAAAAGACTTCCATGAACTTAGCAGGATCTGCAAACAAATAACAATTTCAATAAGTTCTGTTTAACAGTCACCCATGGGCTCGTGTAATTCATTAGTATTAGAGTCAGATCGAGAGTTTGATTTTCAGTTGAAACAAATAAAATCACTAAAAAAAGCTCTTGTTAACAACCTCAAAAACTGTTAATATTTTTATTCTGGAGTCTTATTTTTTAATTTTAATATTCATTCGATATTGCCACTATAGTTAATTCAAGTGATTAAGTGTGTGCGTCATTGTCAATTACAGATTCAGAGTTATGACTCCTCAACTAACCCAAATCAACACAAAGAAATTGCTTAATAGTATATATATACCTTTTCATCGACAAACTTTGCCAGAAAACGAGCTTGAGCTCGTTCATAAGGGTCTGTAGGCAAGAGGGGATTTTTTTCCAGGTCTCATCGATGTACTCAAGAATGACAAGTGACTCTGCAATTGGTCTTCCATTATGAACAAGCACAGGAATCTTCTTATGAACTGGGTTATACTGGAGGAGTTCAGGGCTCTTGTTATCGAGGTCTTCTTGTATGTATTCGTATGGGACTCCTTTGATCTTCAGGGCCAGTTCAATTCTGCGACTAAATGGACTAGCCCATGTCCCATATAGCTTCACTTCGTCACCCATATTCAGGAACTGGACTTTGGAGTAATCTGTAGAAAAAGCTTCTTCTTGAAGGTAATGCTGGTATTGTTGAGGGTCTTTATAGGTGCAAGAGTATTTTTGTGAATATGCATATAAAATTTCTTTGATAATCAAGCCTGCACATGTTAGTTCCGAGTCAACGTTATTTTGGAGTCATTAAGGCTTTGCCGCTTTGATTTGTGGATTTATCTTATTATAGTATAGTTACTGTTTGATCAATATCTGTGATGTCAGTGGTGACGCTAAATAAGTAAGCACTAGTTGTTTGCCTGCAGCAACAAAGATATTCCAAGGAGATGAGATCCCTAAATGTTATATTATAGTAAATCAAAAGACGAGAGAGTCCAGACAAGTATATTCCAATATGAGAATTCATCAGAATATGATTCCTGATAGTTATTATAGTTATATTCTGGTGGTTATAGGGTTGTTTTCCACGTTGACATTTGTGGTTAAGGAGAGGTTTTATTTTCATTTTTTCACTTGTGGGTGATCGGAATGTAGAGAGTTTTAGGGAAATAAAGATTGTTACAGGGTTGTTTCATTTGCGCATTTTCACAAACACCTTCTAGTGGTATGGTCCTAGCAATACAAATAAAAGCAATTTTGCGTTAAAAAGAAATTCGCCGATACAGGGGACTTGTCGACGAAAAGTTCGCTGCTAAAAAGTCCCTAGCTAAAATTTAGCGTCAACTTATCCCAACAGTGAGCCATAGCTTTGTTTTGAGGAGCTGTAGGCAATAAAGGATTATTTCTCCTGGTCTCTTCAATGTACTCAAGAATTACAAGTGATTCTGAAACCGGATTTTCGTTGTTTACAAGAACAAGGGTTTTCTTGTAGACAGGGAAGCAGAGCCATTGTTGCAACCAATCAATCAATTGGTACAAAAATTATGGTTTTGTCTCAGTTTTGATTAGTTCAAGTAAGTCCAAGTCCAACCAATCAATTATTGCAAGTTGTGATCAATTCCTAAATCCTAAGAAAGAATCTCTAGCTCAGGAATCTTTTTAGTGTGTTGTATCCTCTGAATGTCAGCATAATTTTCTTCATGTTGACAATTCCGTTGTTTCTTGTAAAATCAACAGAAAAATACATCAGGGAATGTTAAATCTTTAAGTCGCGTTCTTGATTTTTTTTATCCTGTTGACATTGTTAAATCATTCCCTTGCAGACTCTGTTTCTGGATATTTTTGAAGGGTATGACTATTTAGAATTTACTATGTAGGATTGCTTAAGCACCAGAGAAAAATGTAAGCCAATTTCTGCTCTGGAATACACGGTCAGTTTCCAGATTTTTAGTATCTCATAGTTAGCATGTCAGAAAAACAGGCGATAGAAGAACGCGGAAATAAACAAGAGCAATAACACAAGAATACAAGATTTGTGTGGTTCGGGTAATCGATCTACGTCAATAGCAGAGAGCTAATAATTCTATTATTTCTGAGTCAAAATCGGCAAAAGGCATACATCAGGCTCACAAGAATGTTCCTAAAACACCTATTTATATGTTTACATAAATATAAATCAAAATAAACTAGAAAACCCCTAAAACCAACCCTAAACTCGTCTAAAACACAAAACACGGGCTAGGAGAAGCAAACACGGCCTAGGAGAAGAAGACACAATCGAATTTGTCGAGACATGGGGAGTAACAAGCGTCTGTGTGTCGGGACGAGCGATCTGGCCATCACACAATCTGGTCGTGTCCCAGACCATGTCCTGCACTATTCTGCCAAAAATCTTCCTTTTCGTCTCTAATCCATCCCATTTTAACTTGCTTCGTCAAACATCAACATAGCTCCACAATTTTTCAAGAAAATTCCACTTCAATCTCAACAATTCTCCACCTTGAAGTGAATTTTCTTTTCCCGTACAACTCTGAACCTCAAATCACTCATCTGCCACACCCCAAAGGGCCTTAATACCTGCAACAATGAACCAAGTCCAAGCTAGACTTGTCTCCAATAGCTAGTTTTACCTTTTTACCATCCACACCTAACAACACACCACCCTGCATCTTTCCTGTGTTTTCTAGTGTCTTTCTCCATCACCAACACAATTACCATGGATTGGTTCCCTTGTTGTTACCTCTTGTGGATCAACCTGATTGAACTTTGACTGTTCTAGAGTCTCAATCACAAGTTCTACCATTTTTTTTGCAGAACTTACAACAGTACTTAACCCATTAGCAACCACTGAGTTACCAATCAAGGTGTAAATGTCATTCCGCAATTTACCCTTGAACACCCGAATATGCAATTTCAAGAAAATTAGCAACCCATCATCACTACCGAAGAACTCTTGAACACCCGAATCTCTTCACCTTTTTTAGAGAAACCATAACCTTGCTTAGCCAAAACACCAACAAAAATCAAATTTCTCTGCAATTCTGGGACATACCAAGCATCAAGTTTTCTAACCATCCCGTTATGCATCCTAATCTGTAAAGAACCATTACCTTCAACACTTAGCTTCTCACCATCTCCTAATTTCATACTGCATCTCCATTCTCTTAAAGAATCAAACAGTTTTATAGAAAATGTCATGTGATAAGCTGTACTAATGTCAATAACCCAACTATCTATAGATCTAGATACAGTAACTGTCAAAATTTCACTGCTTTCTTCCTCATCATAATTATCCTGAAACACCACATAATTATTCTGAACTACTATTGCCCTTGATTCCTTTTCATTTCCCCTATGTGAATAATTTTTTTTCATGTATACAATCTTTTTACAGTGAAAACACCTAAAATCATGCTAGGTGAAACTCTTGGTGATATCGTGGTGATGAATGGGCCCAAGGACGATGAAGAGTTATGCTGACTGGTAAAGCCATTATTCAGTGTGAGCGGTAGGGCCAGCTTGTAGATGGGTGGAGTCATAGAAAGTGCTTTTGGGTTAAATTCCACATTAGTACTCGAGGAGGCCCAAGGAAATTCTCCAATATTTGGAATGGTTCTGTTGTAGGGAGAGCAGGCCTAAGCCTAATGTTGAAGAGATTCACACTTGAGGGGGAGATTGTTAGGAAAGCAAGTGCGAATAGTTAAGAGTCTCGCATCGAATAGGCGTGGTGTGTGTGAAGAACATATAAGTTGTGTGGACCCATTGCCTTAAGATTTTGGGTAAAGATGAGGTATCAGGTTCACTTGTGTGATCCTTCACCAGGCCCACGCATGAGGCAGATTTCTCCAAAACTCCCTGGGTCCAACATAATCCTATTAAATTTATTAAGATGTTCTTTTACTTGCATCCATTCAGCCATCTTCAAGGTATGCAACCGTCTTTTCTGATAAAATTTGTTCGACAAGGATCTCTTATGATACTTACTCTCAAGTTTTTTCCACAAGTTTGCTGCAGTAGTTTCATCAACTACCTTGCTCAAGACTTCATAAGCCAGACTCAGCAGAATTGTACTGTGCGCCCTCTTCACAATCTCAGCTTTCTGCACCGCTGTCAGTTCTTCAAGTAATTTCTCTTCACTTTCTAACATCTCCTCACACTTCTGCTGAACCAGAATCGCCTTCATTTTAACTTCCGCAGCATGAAATCATTCGATCCATTGAATTTCTCAATCTCGAATTTGTACGAAGACATCTTCTTTCTGCAGAACCAAACTAGGGAGTTTCTGGTCAAACTTCTGTGTCTCTGTTACCATTTGTCAGAAAAACAGGAAATAGAAGAACACAAAAATAAACAAGAGTAATCACACAAGAATACAAGACTTACGTGGTTCAGTCAATCGACATACGTCCACGAACAGAGAGCTAGTAATTCTATTATTTCTGAGTCAAAATTAGCAAAAGGCATACATCAGACTCACAAGAATGCTCCTAAGCCACCTATTTATAAGTTTACATGAATACAAGTCAAAATAAACCAGGAAAAACCTAAAACCCTAAACCCATCTAAAACACAAGACACGGGCTAGGAGAAGCAGACACGGTCGGATTTGTCGAGACACGGGGATAAACGTGCATCCGTGTGTCAAGATGCACGACCTGGTCATCACACGATCTGAGACATTGCCATGTCCCAGGCTGTGTCCTGCACTGTTCTGCCTAAAATCTTCCTTTTTGTCTCTAATCCGTCCCATTTTGACTTGTTTCATTAAACATCAGTATGACTCCACAATTCTTCAAGAAAATTCCACTTCAATCTCAACATACCATTAATGATAATTGTTTATGATTAAAAAACCACCGAGAGCTGGTAGAGTCGAACGACTGAATCTATGCTATTTGAGCAATGTTCTAAAGAAGCTTATAATTCAATCAAATAGCTATGAGTTTTAAATTCTTATTTTCCAGCAAATAGAAGCTTAAAATTTTTCTGATATGGCTGTTCTTGAATGTTTAGCCATTTATCTATCCATTATACCAGATAGTAAACTACTATATAGAGATCACATAATGATTCTACTTCGAAGCAGATCTCGAAATTTCGCGACGAGCCTTCAAGTAAGCTATGTGTTTCTGTTTCGGAGGGATACATCCCTTGACCACATCAATGTCTACAAGCTTCTTAATCCATTTGCTTACAGCTGGAAATTTCTCTTCCCTAATCAACTCTCTTTCCACAATTTCTTGGATCACAGTGACCCAATACACTGCTCCAAGCGCCGCTATGTTTGCAAAACCAATATCCTCACGTCCCAATAAGTCCTTTCCTTTAAGCTCATTTTCCAGAAATTCCAACTGTTGACAAATTTCTTCAGTGCCCTTCTGCTGTAAAGTCATCAGAATCTGCATACAAATAACAATTTTTCAAACTGAAAAAGGACTTGTTAATGATCTCAAAAAACTGCTAAGTTATTATTACAGATTAGTACATTTGGTAGGCTGCTAGTTGAAAAACATAGTGACAATTTTTTATATTAAAACTTGCAATAAAATTTAAGATCAAAAAATATGTGTAGCTTAACTTGAAACGAGCTTTTTTGTCTGAATTCAAGACACCGGACAATATGTGCTAATCGCTAATCAGGTGTTGAAAAAAAAAAACAAAAGAAGAAATTGCGTCATATATATATACCTTTACATTAGCAAACTCAGACCAGAAATGAGCTTGGGATCGGCCATAAGGGTCAGTAGGCATGAGGGGCTTGTGTTTCCAGGTCTTGTCTATGTACTCAAGAATGACAAGAAACTCTGCAATTGGTTTTCCATTGTGAACAAGCTCAGGAATCTTCTTATGAACTGGGTTGTACTTGAGGAGTTCTGGGCTCTTTTTATTAAGGTCTTCTTCTATCTATTCATATGGAATTCCTTTGATCTTCAAGGCCAGTTCGACTCTGCGACTGAATGGACTTGCCCGCATACCAAAAGCTTCACCTCTTCACCCATATTCAGGATTTGTGCTTTAATCTGTAAAAAACTTCTTTTTGACGGTGATGATGCTAGCTTGTTTTCTTGAGGTTCTTCACAGGACGAGTATTTTTTGCGAATATACATAGCAAATGAAAATTCTTAGTCTTAGATCACGAGGTTTCCACCTTTCAGTCAAAAGTCAAGAGGTCAATGTTGTTTGGAGTGTTGTTAAATCAGACATGGCTGATCATGAAAGTTCACACATTTATTAATCATATAGAGGAACGAGCGCAGGATCGATCCATTGCTCATCAAACTGTATAAAGATTATACAATGATTTATAGTTTGAAACAGATCGCAGAATTTCGCGACGAGCTTTCAAGTAAGCAATGTGTTTCTCTCTGGGAGGGATACATTCTTTGACCACATCAATCTCAACAAGCTTCTTAATCCATTTGCTTACAACTGGGAATTTCTCTTCACTGATCAACTCTCTTCCCATTATCTCTTGCATCACTGTGACCCAATACACTGCTGTAATCGCCACTATATCTGCATAACTAATATCTTCACCTCCCAAAAAGTCCTTTCCTTTAAGCTCATTCTCCAGAAATTCTAGTCGTTGACAAGTTTCTTCAATGCCCTTCTCTCTTTCCTCCTTGTTGCCGTAAAAGTACTTCCTTGCATTCATCAGGATCTGCAGCAAAATAACAATGTTTCAGAAATGAAATTGTCCATGACCTCAATACCAGCTGGCAAAAGTATCACGGAAATGGATTGCATATTCATGACAAACAGCAATAGACTTGATAGGTCATTGAATTATAGTTAACTTCAGTGCAAACAAGTCAACGTTTGATTTTTAATAGAAACAAAGAAAATGGCTTAAGAAAAACAAAATTAATAGGAGGTTTTATAGCTTCAGGGAACGTGATGTATATTACAGTAGGATGCTCGTGATAAATAAATATGTAATTTAAGTTGACACAATACAAATATTGCTCGCGCAAGTTTACCAAAATACCATGACAAGTATATTAAAGTAAGAAACCGCTCGAGTTTAGAGAAAAAATAATTGTTAAAACTCAGTACGCATAATTACAATTTTTTTTTCAAATTAAATCACGACTGCTCGATTGATGTGTTCAAAGTTTTTAGCTGATCAAATGTAGTAAGAAATTCCAAAAAAAAAAAGAAAAATTTGCATAATTATGATTGTACCTGTTCATCAGCAAACTTGGCCCAGAAACGAGCTTGAGCTCGTTGATAAGGGTCAGTAGGCAAGAGGGGATTGTTTTTCCAGGTCTCATCGATGTACTCAAGAATGACAAGTGACTCTGCAATTGGTTTTCCATTGTGAACAAGTACAGGAATTTTCTGATGAACCGGGTTATACTTGAGGAGTGTAGGGCTCTTGTTATAGAGATCTTCTTCAATGTATTCGTAAGGAACTCCTTTGATCTTGAGGGCTAGTTCTACTCTGCAACTAAATGGACTTGCCCATGCACGAAATAGCTTCACCTCTTGACCCATTTCCAAGTTTTGGACTTGCAAGTGATCTGTAAAACTACTTCTTCTTTTAAAAGGTAATGCCAGTAGAGCTAATTTCAAACTTTTGCCGTCATTGCAAAGCTAATTTGTACCGTGTAAAATTGTTACAAGCAAATGAAAATTCTTTTTTCCTTCGATAAATCATTTATTTGATCTCATTAAAAATCGAATTTATGTTGTTTTAACAGCAGAGTTGATTTCATTACTAATGATTTACAAGTTGATTAATGCAAGGGAAAATTCTTAAATATGAAAGCTTGCCCATGTCGGTCAAAGTGAACTGGTCAACGTCCTTCTTAAGTACTGAATAAATATTTGTATTGGTGATGTCAGTGATGATTCTAAAAATGTTCTTTTATGATCGGAGTAATGTTCGGGCAAAAACGGTTCATAACCTATTAGGTAATGGGAGTTCATATTTATGAAAATAATTATTTATTAATGTGGAGTGATTTTGATAAATGATAAATAAACATAAATTACAGTAGGAAGAGTATTTTGTATTCAAAAGATTTTTTGAGTTCGATCCCTACTCTCGTATAGAGTCCCCACGATAGCTAGCACTTTATCCCTTAGTAGGCCAATTATGTGCGAATGGAGATTAATCTGAATGTGGTACGAATTTAAAGTTGTCTCCTACAATTGAGATTTAGTCAAGAAACCTCGTGAGAAATTAAAAAAAAAAAAGATTTTTCACAAAAATTATTTGTACTGTGATAAACATTGAAGTTGTATTTTAAAAAGTGACATTATTTGTGAGTGTTGTGACAATAAATGCCAAACCACCCAAACTATATATGAAGTTTAACAAGCGAAATTGCACTTGTTAGTCCAAAGTCTAGTTTGTTCCTGTAATTCAAGATTTTGGTTTTTGGACTCTTCCGACTGGTATTACATTTGTTGTGCAATCAATATCTGCGATGTCAGCGATTACACAACTGATCAATATATACATTTTGTGTTTTTGTAGAAGTAATTTTTAGTTCATTTAATTCACAAAGATATAGAAAAGAGGAGTAAGGAAAAAAAATTCTACTATTAAGCATAACACACAATTCTAAACCTTTTACGAATGAAGCATAATTCAGAAGTTGCCGACCATCAAACATAGAGCATGATTTATTTTGAACAAATTTGAATAGTGTGGGATGCTTGTTTAATCGTCTAAATTTTACACATCAACCCCCCGATGGGTGGCCTAGCGGAAAGGGATACGTTGACCTCAGTTTGTGGCCGGGTTCGAGACGTGGGAGCGGCGTAAGTCCGGATTTATCCGGTTGTCACTCGGGCCCGTGTTGCATTGAGCTGGGTTGTTCAGGCCCGGTCAGCTTGTCCTCGGTGAGGTGTTACGGTGACCACACTCGTGTACGAGTCCAAGTCCGCTGTCGGGTGTCAGCTATGGCTCACAGCAACATTTCGTAGCGGTGAGTGTATCTTCCAGTTTAAAGCATGCATGGTAACACTCAGCAGGGATAAGTCACCTACCAGTCCCTCATCTCCCCTTTTTTTGGGAAAAAATAAATTTTACACATAAGATGATCTCAAATTATTAGCGATTTTAGTCTCAAGTCCCAACTAATTGTCGTGAGTAATTCTTGAATGATCATTTTTGTTTGTTTTCTTTTGGATAAGTTTTATGTTTGTTTTCTTGAGTTTCTCTCATCATTTTTTTTCCTCATCATATTGATATACAATGTGCTAAAAATAAAGTTGGAACGACAGCTTCCCCCTTTGGACTCTTGTAGAATTGATATTTAGAGGCATAAAAAAGCATGTACTATAACATAGTATAGTTTGAATTCATTTCATTTATAAATGAAATGAAATAAAATCTATGAGTAATTGTATTTAAAAAAATTATTATGTTCGGTTTTTTTTTTGCATTCTTTATTTATAAATGAATTTTGTATTTGAAATGAGTAGTGATTTGTAATTATTTGTCTTTTATTTACAAAAACGTCCTTCTTATTTATATTTATGTGGTAAATTAAGAGTGGTATAAAGGGTAGTTTTATCAAATTAATAAAAGTGTGGAATTCATTTGCAAATTCTAGCTCTTTTGATAGGATTTGCAAATAAACAAAATTTAACTAAAACTAATTCTTTTATTTGTAGATGAAAAATTTTAATATTTTAAAAATTCAAACCAAACGAAAGAATTGATAAAGTTAAGATTTACAAATAAATTTTGTGGAATTCATATATACCAAACACATTGTAACTGAGCAACCTACAAAAATAATACACTTGTTTACAAGTTTATTCAATCAAATAGCTACAAATTTTAAATTAAGGAGAAATACTGCTGTCAAAAAAAATTGAGGAGAAATACAAGTTCATTCATCATAAAGTTTAACTTTCACAGATGGGCTAATCACGAATGTTTGGCCTTTTATTCATCACAAAACTGTTAAAGGAAAAAACTTGTGTCCTTGAACATAGGGGCGATGCATAGGCTATCAAACAGTACAGAGATCATGTAAATGATTTCTACTTTGAAGCAGATCTCCAAAATTCACGACGAGCTTTCATGTAATCCATGTGTTTCTCCCTCGGAGGAATACATTCTTTGACCACATCAATCTCAACAAGATTCTTAATCCATTTACTTACAGCAGGGAATTTCTCTTCACTGATCAACTCTCTTCCCATAATTTCTTGGATCACTGTGACCCAGTAGCCTCCTGCAAACGCCGCTATGTCTGCATACCCAATATCCTCCCCTCCCAAAAGGTCCTTTCCTTTAAGCTCATTCTCTAGAAATTCCAGCTGTTGACAAGTTTCCTCAATGCCCTTCTCTCTTTCCTCCTCGTTGGACAAATAGGCCTTCCATGCTGTCATCAGGATCTGCATACAAATAACAATTTTTCAAAATAAGAACTTGTTAGTGGCCTCAATTTGCTAACATGGTCTTATAACCTTATAAGTCTTTCACACATTCCACACTTCTTCAATGTAAGACTTTTAACTATTTTCACTTTTTTTCTAACATACTTTGTTATTGATCTTATAAATTATTTTTGGTGTTCAGAAGTGTATTGTGGACTGAAAATTAACTCACGAATCAGATTTAATGCGTTATAAGTTGGATTAACCCGGTTATGAAAACCAGTATGCAAACCAATGGTTAACCGAACAAACCGAACAAAAAAAATTGGTCGGTTTCACTTCAATTACCCTACATCCAATCGGTCGGTTTGGATTTTAGAATTTCAAAAAATTGGTTTTCGGTTTTTTCTGTTGGGTAACCGAAACCGACCGATGGGCACTCTCTTAAATTATTGATAACTTGAAAAAAATAAATCAAATTAAATCACTACTGTTCAATGGCATATGGAATGTACCTTTTCATCAGCGAACTGAGCCCAGAAACGAGCTCGACCTCGTTCACAAGGGTCTGCAGGCAAGAGGGGCTTGTTTTTCCAGGTCTCATCGATGTACTCAAGAATGACAAGTGACTCTGCAATTGGTCTTCCATTGTGAACAAGCACAGGAATCTTCTTGTGAACTGGGTTATACTTGAGGAGTTCAGGGCTCTTGTTATTGAAGTCTTCTTCTACGAATTTGTAAGGAATTCCTTTGATCTTCAGGGCTAGTTCGACCCTGCAACTGAATGGACTTGCCCATGCCCATAAAGCCTCACCTCTTTACTCATATTCAGGATTTGGTGTAAATCTCTAAAACACTTCTTGATGTGTATTGGTGGTTCGGTTGAGGAGGGGTTGATGGTATTTAGAGCAAAGCAATATTTTAGAGGAAGACTTCGGATTTGCTTGATTCAACTTTTTGGAAAGTTAATTCTTGAGAAGTTATTTTTCAAAAAAGTGACGTTTCATGAAGTAATATATAAATGTGTTTGGTTGTAATTTTAAATTTTTGAAAAGTGTAATTTATTGTGTTTGGTTAAAAATTACACTTTTCAAAAAGTTGGTTACAAAAATCAATAATACCCTTATTATTATTAAATTTAAATTAATAATATGAAAAAATTAAATAAAAAATATTTATTTTATTATATAAATATATCTCCAATTAGCAATTAAAATTATAGTTAATATTCATACAAATCTATAATGAAGACTATTTTTTTTTAATTTGACAAAAATTAATTTATTTAATTAAATAAAAAATATATCATATATAATATTTCATGTAAA
>CAODLS011186106.1:0-14529 GCA_948243855.1 Flueggea neowawraea
TCTCATCCCTTGGTCATCGTGTCATTGGCTTTATCAAATCTTTTACTGTAACATTGCTTGGATAAATGATAGATTTTTGTCTATGCAAAGTTTGGCAGAGCACATTCAAGTAAACTCAGGTTTTCATAAGATTTTTGCACTTTGTTGGAGCTCTCTCTAAAGCAGGAATTTTCCGGTGGTTATCTTTATAGATGCGGCACTAGTTTATGTCTCAATTATTTCTTATTTTAGGGAGTTATGCTGTGTGGTTAATGATTAGGTACTGACTTGCTTTCTCTGTACTTTTTTTCCTTCATATTCTTTGCTTGCATATCTGCAGGTTTTTTTGTTCGATCATGTTCATGACAAGATTTATTAGGAGGACATTCTTTGCTGCTGCCAAATCAGAAACCTCTGCAACAAGTGCTATTGCATTTTTATTGTTATAATTTTCTGCAATTTATGACAACTTCATCTGATATTTGTGCATGTTGAGTCTCGCACAAAGTTGTTTCGCTAACTGTGAAGATTAATTTATGAGTGACGTCTGCAGACAATGTTCTCTGCTTGAAAACTTGCATTGTTATTAATTTAGAGAATCAAATGAAAGAAATGATTGGATCAAATATTTGTCGTTTAAACCTTGTTTCCATTCAGGTCGGAGTTGGTTGGAAGGCTTCTGAGCTGCGCCTGAAGTCTTGGGATGATCTTAATAAGTTATGGTATGTTCTGTTAAAGGACAAGAACATGCTAATGACCCAACGCCTGATGCTTCACTCTCAAAACCTAAGATTTCTCAATCCAGAGCGCTTACCGAAGGTATATTTCTGTCCCAATCCAAGTAGACTTGTAAATTTTTTGCAGCTGATTCTTATTGTTTATATTAATTTCCTTGAACATCGTAAGTACCACGTGTTAAAGATCTACTTCTAATAACATTTTCGTCTCGTTCAATATATCTGTCAATGTGGTTTCAATCTTTTTGTTCTGTTACTCTCTTTATCTTCTATATTACTAATCTTTGTTGTTATCAATGAACGATGAAATTCAGGTAAGGAAGTCAATGTGTCGTATAAAGCATGTACTCACTGAGAGAGCCATTGAGGAGCCAGACCCAAGGAGGTGTGCTGAGATGAAGCGAATGATAAATGCTCTGTGATGACTTTCAAATTTCTACGATGAATTTTGCTTCAGGTATGCATCTTTTTTGTGACTAACCAACTACATTATGCAAATCTTCTGTTGTCTGGAATAATTAATTGCAGACATGTAACTATGGATATGTTATACTTGTAATGCTACTGTAGAACCAAGATTTCATGAATATAGAACTCCACAACTCAAACTGGAATCCTTATTTTTCTTTCTGTTTGCGTAGTTTGTAATGTTCTTTTTAAGGACATTGTTGGTTCCGTAACTAACATGCTCTTTTAATTTATTTTATTTTAATTTTTCTATTTTATATAATTTTTTGTCGTACACATCACTGAGTGAGAAATCTGACTAAGTAGATCCGACCCCTCTTTGCCAGATTTCTGGCTCCGCCACTGAGTGACGACAGAGAATGTTGATGTTCTATAACGTCTCCTCATTAATAGTGAGTTGTAATGTTTTCGTTTCTACTTCGAGACTAAATGCACTTAATGGCATGTTTAGCTCATGTTATATCAATTGGTCCCTCTGAGTATTAATTGTATTTTGTTGTGGACACTTAATAGCGAGGGCCTTTCTGGAATTACATTCTTAGTAATGGGAGTGCTTCAAAAATTTTGCAGTTGCTCTTTTCGATCAAATTCTTGGTTGACTCACTTCCATCTGGGACGGTTTTTGTTGGCGGCCTTTCTCTCCAATTTTGACTTCCTTCCCAATTTTGACTTCCTTCCATTTCCTTCCACAAATCAAATCTCAAGTTCACATCCAAGATTCACGCACGGCTCCAGAATCAGTGCTTTCATTTCTTATAAAAATTTTGGAATTTTTGTCACAGTAATTTCAAGTTTCCAAAATATATCACTCCTTAATCATTCTTTTTGTAACCCTAACTATATATGGTGCTATTCTCATACATGTGTCGCACCACTGCCAAGTCTCTCTCTTTATTTATTTTTTCTTCTTCTTCTTCCTTAACTGCTTGTTTCAGAAAGCCATGCATCATTTTTTTCTTTCTTTCCCTTCTTCATGCATGTTTGAAGCAGTGTAATGCATAATTTAATTTTTTATTGCATGATTTCGTGTTTCAACACCATTGAGATTGATTGTGAAATGAGGCAAAATATTAGAGAACCATGTGTGTCTCTGCCATGCCTTATTATTGGTTTTGCTTTAGGTCACACTTCTTAATACTTTTCTGTTATGCAAGCATGTGCGCCTCCATGCAAAAATCTTTTTTTTTTCCTAATTTTAATTGAATTCTATGTAAAAGCTTCGCTCTTTCTTCATTCATGTTTGTACTCTTCTGTCGATTCTACTGTTTTCTTGTTGAATAATTGGTGATGATTTCTCTGGCCACTCTTTTTCGAGATGTGCGAGAAACAATGCGTTGTTCGAGATGTACGAGAGTCAACATGCCGTTCCAGATGTTCGAGAGTCGACACGTTGTTCGAGGTGTTCCAGAGGACTTATTTTTGTTGTTACGAACCAAACCACTTGCCGTTGCTATTGTGAACCAGATCACTTGCCGTTGTTGTTGTGGACCAGACCACTTTCGTTGTTGTTGTGGTTCATACCACTTGTTGCTACTGTCACTCCCACCATTACGTGGGTGTTCAGGAGCTGCACTTTGGAGGACTTCACCGCCGCTTCCGAGTAGGTGTTCAAGAGCTGCACCTTGGAGGACTTCACCCCTGCTACCGAGTGGGTGTTCAAGAGCTACACCCTGGAGGCTCATGATACCATAGTGGTTCGTGGTTCGTGGCTTGAGGTTCGTGGCTCATGGCTCGTTGTTTGTGGCCTCGCCGAGCTCACCAACTCACGGAGTTCACGGGCTCGCCTCACCAAGCTCACCAACTTGTAGAGTCCTTCATCACTAACTCACCTTGTGGAGTCCACTATCTCAACTTCACATCGTGCAGTTCACCATCTCCCCGTAGAGTTCATCTCGCTGTGAGGTTCAACATCTTCTCGTGGAGTTCACCTTCTCGTGAGGTTCAGCATCTCGACCCTATCTCATGGAGTTTGTCATCTCTCCGTAGAGTTCACCTCTCTGGGAGGTTCAACATTTCCTCGTGGAATTTACCAACTCGTCCAATGGAGTTCCTCAGGAAGTTCATTCACCATCTCCTCATGGAGTTCAACTCCTTGTGAGGTTCAACATCTCGTCCCCCCTTTGCGGAGTTAACCATCTTCACGTGAATTTTACTCGCAGAGTGGATTTCAGCATCTTGACCCCACCTCTTGGAGTTTACCTCATCGGGATGTTCAACATTTCCTCAGGAATTTCACCTCCTCGGGAGGTTCAACATTTCCTCATGAAGCTTACCTCATCGGGAGGTTCAATATTTCCTTGAAAAGTTCACCTCTTCCTTTGGAAGCTCATCATTTCCTTGGGAGGTTCATTATTTTCTCTAGAGGCTCATCACTTCCTTGGGAAGTTTGTGATGAGGTTCGAGCTAGAATCAATTTTTTTTACTGCTCTTATTCGTGTGCTTTTCTTTCCTGCACTTGTATGCATTGTTGATCCCCAATCACATGGCCAAATGAATTTTTGGTCAAGTGATTTTGGTGGAGTCTTAGTGGTGGTAGAAGTTGATTCGTTTGTTAAGGGTGAAGTAGAAAAATTATTGCGTGTGCCCTTGACAATACCACTTGGGGTTTCACTTGCCAAAGACCTTAGCGAATAAGCTATTGCGTACGTTAATGACAATATCACTTGGAGTTTCACTTGCCACTTGCCACACGTCTTAGCGAATACGCTGTTGCATTCGTTCATGACAATACCACACAAGGCTTCACTCATCACACGTATTAGCAGATAAACCTTCGCTTGTGTTTATGACAATACCACTTGAGGTTTCACTTGCCACACGTCTAAGCGAATACATTGTAGCATGCATGACAACACCTCTTTGGGTTTCACTTGTCATACGTGTGCGATGTTCAATTTGCCATTACGTGTGTTCTACAATGAGCACTCGGTTTCACGTAAGCTTCGTGCTCAATTGCCACATGACAGTCTATCTTTTCATCGCTTGATGAGAGCTCGGTTTCCTACAAGCATTTATACTCACATATTTGTTATGTGAGAGCCCGATTTCTCAAAAGCTTCTCTACTCACTTTACATTTTCATCATGTGAGAGCCCGATTAATCGCAAGCTTTTTTACTCACGGTTTAGTTATTTTTCACATGAGAGCTCAATTACTTGTAAGATTTTTACTTTTGGTGCATTCCAGTGGTCTCAAGATGGTTCTTGTGTGTTGTTGGTGAGGAGCCAATGCTCGGATTCACTCCATGTTCTTAGTACTTTTGGTTACATAGGCCCAGTTTTCCGTAAGCCTTTTCTGTTTTGTATGACCAAGCACTAGACTTGCCTTACCCTATTCTTCATTCACAAGAGTAGTTATTATGCATGAGAAAGAAGAATATTACTTACTAAATATAAAATTATGCAAGAAAACGTCAACAAAACCTCAAATTATTCAACTTTTTATCACCATATAAAGTATACTTAAGAGATAAATTTTGACATTTCTGGTGGAAGCATGCCTAGTTAGCCCTATGTGATCACTTCTTCGATCATCACACCTCCTTCAATGCCTTGTTTCATTGCTCGGCTCCCCTCTCGATGCTTCATCAATAACAAATTTGTCCAAGTGCCCACCTCGAACCAAGTTCTCAAATTCATTCTTCAATTCTCGACACTTATTCGTGGAGTGTCCACTCGCATTGTGGTACCAGCAGTAAGCGTCCACATTCTTCCCTAGAGGCTTGCTAGTTCTTGGGGGAAAAGAGATGAGCATATACCCCTCTATTGTTGCTAAGATCGTTGACCTCGACTCGTTTAGCGGTGTGTACTTCTCAAAGCGGGTAGCAGGTGCCCTCAAGTCTCCCTACTTTTCTTTCTTCTTGCTCGGTTCCTCTTGAGCCTCTTTCTCTTTCCTCTTTTTTTCTTTACCGTCCTTCATTCCAACAATCTTTATGACCTCAGTCAGTAAGATATGCACATCACTTTGTTTATTTTTTTTCATTTCTTTTCTCACATGGGCCCTAGTTTTGAACATTTTGTCAAGTGTGTGTGGCTACTAAAATTTGGTTTGAGAATCACTGAGACGATGAATTTCGTAATAGCCCTAAATTTGAAGATGAGCAAAGTGCAATAGATGTAACATGATTGATCACATGCAGGGAATTCAATCTCGCATGCTATGGAATTGAAGTGATCTTTCACACTTTCAGGCTTTGTCTCATGTTATCTAATTGTATTTTCAAGTGAGATCCAATCTTGGGAAGAAGCAATACTTAATATCTATTACCTGCCTAGACCACATGTTCATGTAAATCAATCAGTTGACTTTATGGTTTATAATCTTAATAAAAAGAGCAAGGTTATATTCCATGTTAATGCCCTTGTCAGCTTCATTATTACCATTAATTCTCAGGAATTCATCAAACTAAGTTGACCTACTCATAGAATTAAGAAAAGAAAATTACAAACCCATGAAACACCATTAAAACTTGAAAGAATGACTTGATCCATGAAGCAGTAGCCATGTCTTGTTGCATGATCATGTGACACGGTCCTAACTTAATTTCAATCTTAATTTAATAATTTTCATGCCAAAAAAAATCTTCATTTAATTTCCTCTACCCTTTTTTTGCTGGATAAATATTTTTCAGATTTGTTTAATTAAACTAGTTGATTTTAATTAAGCAATTAATGTTTGATCCGTCCTCGGCTGCGTCGCTTTCGCATATTCACATCTGTTCTTCGCTTTTCCTTCCCGCCACCACCGACGATATACTATTAATTGCTCAAATTTTAGTTCTTATATTTAGGATTTGTTTCTTTAGAAAATAAAATAAAAATCTGGCACTCATTAAATTATTTTGCTTGGAATTGTGTGATAGATTCTCAATTTCCGGTAGTTTTATTATTATATTTTTTAGAAATAATTGTTAACTAAACTTATATCTAATTGTGATTAACATTATGAGTGGATTGAAAGAATAAAAGAGATTTTTACAGTAGTTATGATAAAGAATTTATTCATGCTAATCACAACTAGTCATTTTGGCTAATATCTTTAATTTTAAAACTACTAGCACTACCGTAAACCTAAGGAGCTTCAAATTCACGTTCTTCTGTTGTATAACAATATTATAGTTCTAGTCAAAATGGCAGCTATTTGGCAGCTACTTAGTTAAATGGTAGTTAAATAGTCATTTTTTATTCTGGGAGGAATTTACTTGTTTGTGTTCTGGAACATGGTAGTTAAATAAAATGGTGACATTGGATTCTGAGTGGAATTTATTTGTTTATTTTTTTTTGTTGTGGAACATGTTCTTTGACGTTCAAGTTTGTTTGATCGAGATATTGTTTGTTTAGGCCTATTATTGGCCTTTATAATTTTGTTCTTTATTTAAGAGAGAAAATTGGTTATAAGTGATCATTGAACTCGACTTCTAGATAATAGAGCTAGGGAGGACAATTTTCTAATCGAGTTTTCACAAATGGTTCCAGTATAAAAATAAGAGAGTGAATCTTTAAAAAGAATTTTATTTGTTATAAAACAGGGAACTCGAATAATTACAAGATCTTTAACAGAATTTTTTTGGGTCAACTGATCTTAAACTGATTTAGTTCAATAATTAAAAAGTATATGTATCTAAGTAAATTTTTGAGCTGAGATGAGAATGTGAGCTGGGAAAGAGTACACAAGTTTGAGCATGAAGTACGCCGCAATAGTTCATGGCGAACCGTGTCCACGCTGGCACCGTCGACAGATCTTCTTCATACATATGCCTTACCTACCTCGTTTATATAAGCCACTTCACATTTTGTGCTTCTCTTCGTACTTCTCAATTCCCCATTTCCCTCTTTTATTTCCTCTTTCGTTTTAGAGGAGCCATATTTCATTTCTTTGGTACGTTTTATTGTTTATTCCATCTATCCAAAATCATATTATTAAAAAAAAAGAGCTGAATTTTGATTATTTTCACGTAAATTCTGCCACTCTCTAACAATGTAATTTCTAAGTGCACCAAAACTTGGTTTGGTTACAGTTAAGTTATAGGTCACTTTCTTTCCTTTTTTTTTGGTTGATGTGTAGTTTTTTTCTTGGCCAGAAACCTGAAAGTTGGTGGAGGAATTCAGGGAAAAATGAAGTTGACCAATATGCTGTATTTTTGTGTTGGGATATTGGTATTGTTGAATGGTCATGCATTGGTGGAAGCTGAAGATCCCTACAGATACTTTACTTGGACGATTACATATGGAAATATCAATCCACTTGTGGTAATAAAACTCAAAGAGTAAGCTTTTAGGCTCAACATGTCTGCCATTACTGATCTGCAATGTTAAAACCTCACCTTAACATTTTTACTTCATGTCTTTATGTTTCTTTCAGGGCATTCTTATCAATGGACAGTTTCCTGGTCCAACTATTGAGGCTGTCACCAATGACAACATAATTATAAATGTCATTAATCAGTTGGATGTGCCTTTCCTCATTACATGGTTAGTCTCCAATTCCAATGCTTTTAACTGGCTTCTGGATTGTTTGGTTGAAACCTGAAACAGGACTGATGGTAGCTTTGCTGGTATGAATTCAGGGCTGGAAGTAAGCAGAGAAGAACCTCATGGCAAGATGGAGTGTTGGGAACTCAATGTCCAATCCCTCCAAGTAGCAATTGGACTTACAAATACCAATTGAAAGACCAAATTGGAACCTACACTTATTACCCTTCAATTGGTTTGCAAGAGCTGCAGGAGGATTTGGAGGGTTCAATATTCAACAGAGATCTGTGATTCCAGTCCCGTATCCGATTCCTGATGAAGAATTTACCCTACTTGTTGGTGATTGGTACGGTCAAAACTATAGAGACCTGGAGAAAACGCTTGACCAGGGCAAAAAACTTCCTCTCCATGATGCTCTCCTTATCAATGGTCACCGTGATAAACTTGCTATCTTTACCAGGTAACCACCAATTGAGTTTTTCTGGTTATTTTTTTTTTCTATCAGATGTAAATTTTGCTTCTTAACCATGTATGATCTGATTGCTTCAGGAAAACTTTACAAGTTGAGGGTTTCAAATGTGGGTATTGCAACTTCAGTAAACTTCAGAATCCAGGGCCATAGTATGACTCTTATTGAAGTTGAAGGAGCCCACACCTTGAAAGAGGTGTACGAATCACTTGACGTTCATGTTGGTCAATCAATGACAATGTTGGTTAAACTAAACGGACCACCAAAGGATTATTACATTGTTTCCTCTTTGCGTTTCACCAAGCCTATCCTGACAACTACTGCGATTCTTCGGTATGCTGGATCTAACACACCTTCCTCTTCTGTATTGCCAATTACACCAACATATCAAGTTCACTGGTCTATGAAGCAAGCTAGGACAATCAGGCAAAAAAACGTTCCTGGAATCTCAAACTCCTCGCTATCTGAGTATTTGCTGCTAATGATTAGTTCTCTTTGTGTTCACTGTTCAGGTTGGACTTGACAACAAATGCAACTAGACCTAACCCTCAAGGATCTTACCACTACGGACAAATACCAATCGTCAGGACAATTGTTTTAGCTAGTACACCAGCTAAGATTAATAGAAAGCTATTGTTAATGTTGAAGTGATTTTTTTGATCAAGATTGAAGCCAAACCTTGAAGGAATTGAAGCAAGTTAAGTTTGGGTCGAATTGGTGAAGAGAAGAGGTGAAACGAATCTTGACGAGGAGGACACAGCCGTGCCCTATGCAATTATGTCCGTGTCTTGGATTTACCCTACACACGATCATGGTGTGTTGCCCGTGTCTTGAGGCTTTTGTCCGTGTCTTGTCATTCGTGCCCGTGTCTTGAACTCTGACTGGTTTTAGGGTCTAAATTAGGGGTTTCCTAATTAGTTTTGACTTTTATTCCTTGTAAAATATATAAGGGGGCTTAGGAACATCTTGGCTAGGTCTTTGAACGCCTTTGTAAGTTGTTGTGCTTTTTTTTTACTCTAAATAGTAGAATTACTTGTGTTTTGCCCGTAGACGTAGATCGGATTGATCGGACCACGTAAATATTGTGTTCTTATGGGATTATTCTTTGTTATTCCACATTCTTCTATCACCGATTTTTCCTGACAAGTGGTATCAGAGCCACAGAAGTTTGTTCAGAAACTTTGGGTTCGTTCTGCAAAAAGAAGATGTCTTCGTATAAATTCGATATTGAGAAATTTAATGGGTCAAATGATTTCATGCTGTGGAAGCTGAAGATGAAGGCGATTCTAGTTTAGCAGAAGTGTGAGGAGGCGATTGAAGGTGAAGAGAAATTACTGGTAGAACTGATAGCGGTACAGAAAGCGGAGGCTGTGAAGAGAGCGCATAGTACAATTCTATTGAGTTTGGCGGATGAAGTCTTGAGGGAGATGACTAATGAAACTACTGCAGCAGGCTTGTGGAAGAAGCTGGAGAGTAGATATCAGAAGAGATCCCTATCGAACAAGTTTTATAAAAAAAGACTGTTGCATACATTGAAGATGTCAGAAGGTATGCAGGTAAAAGAATATCTTGATAAATTTAATAGGATTGCATTAGATTTGAAAGGTGTTGGTGTTGACATTGATGATGAGGATCAACCTATGTTTCTGTTGCATCCATTGCTTGAGTCATATGAGAGTTTTGTTGATACTATAATGTATGGTAGAGATGAAATCTCGGTGAATGATGTTATGTTGTCTAAAGAACTAAAGAGGTTAACTTCTAGTTCATGTAGAGACAGTGTGGAGTCCGGGTTAACCGTGAGTAGAGGCAAGAGAATGGGTAAGAATCATGGTTTGAGGTGTTATCACTGTAAGGAGATTGAGCATGTGAAAAAAATTTCTACATAGAGAAAACGGTGGGAAATCAAGTGCAGCAGTTGTTTAGAATAATTCTATGGACTTTCAAGATAATTTTGATGAGGGGGGAGAGTAGTAAAATGTTGACTATTTCTGCATGTAGATCTGAAGATAGCTGGGTTCTTGACACTGGTGCAGCTTATCATATGACTTTTTTCAGGAAATTGTTTGATTCTTTTAAAGAATGGAAATGCAATGTTAAATTGGGAGATGATGAGAAGCTAAGTGTTGAAGGTAGTGGCTCTTTGAAGATCAGGATGCATGACGGGATGGTTAGGAAACTTGATGCTTGGTATGTCCCTGGGTTGCGAAGGAACTTGATTTCTGTTGGTGCTTTGGCTAAGCATGGTTATGGTTTCTCTGGGAGAGGTCGAGGAATTCAAGTGTGTAAGGGATCTTCGGTTGTGATGAAAGGTAAATTGTGGAATGACATTTACACCTTGATTAACAACTCGGTAGTTGCTAATGATTTAAGGACTGTTATGAGTTCTGTAGGAAAACGGGTGGAGTTTGTGATTGAGACTCTGGAATAGGAAAAGATCAATCAGGTTGATTCACAAGGGTTAACAATAAGTGAACCAGGGCATGATAATTGTATTGGTGATGAACAAAGACCATCACTGGATGACACAAGGAATATGCAGAGTGTTGGGTTGTTAGGAGTGAACGGAAAGCTAGTTAGTGGAGGCAAGTTCGGGTTAGACTTGGTTCGTTGTTGCAGGACTTGAGTCCCTTTGAGGATGTGGCAAATAAGTAATTGGGATTCAGAGTTGAACAGAAAAGAAAATTCACTTCAAGGTGGAGAATTGTTAATGTTGAAGTGATTTTCTTGATCAAGATTGAAGCCAAACCTTGAAGGAATTGAAGCAAGTCAAGTTTGGGTCGAATTGGTGAAGAGAAGAGGTGAAGAGGATCTTGACGAGGAGGACACGACCATGTCCTATGCAATTATGTCTGTGTCTTGGATTTCCCTCGACACACGATCATGGTGTGTTTCTCGTGTCTTGAGGCTTCTGTCTATGTCTTTCTATTCGTGCTCGTGTCTTGAACTCTGAAGGGTTTTAGGGTCTAAATTAGGGTTTTCCTAATTAGTTTTGACTTGTATTCCTTGTAAACTATATAAGGGGGTTTGAGAACGTCTTGGGTAGGTCTTTGAATGTCGTTGTAAGCCGTTGTGCTTGTTTTTTACTCTGAATAGTAGAATTACTTTTGCTATGACGTGGACGTAGATTAGATTGATCGAACCACGTAAATCTTGTGTTCTTGTGTGATTGCTCTTTGTTATTTTGCATTCTTCTATCAACGGTTTTCTCTGACAGCTACGTTATGCTGTTAATGGCATTTCGTATGTTGATCCAGATACTCCATTAAAGCTCGCTGACTGATATAACATTTTCGGCGTCTTCACTCTTAACTCAATTCCAGATATACCCACTAATGCCCCTACAGTCCTTGGCACCTCTGTGTTTGGTTTTACCCTTCATGATTTTGTCGAATTCATCTTCCAAAACACAGAGAGAGAGAGAAATCCAATCTTGGCATCTTGATGGAAGCAGCTTCTGCGTTGTAGGGTAGGCTATTTTTTTTTACACTTCTGAAATGATTCCTTCACAATAAAAAACTAATATGTGTAGTATTTGAAGTCTGCACTAATTCTGTTTAATAATTCTTGCAGATATGGTAGCGGTACATGGAATACTACCATGAGAAAGAAATACAATTTGGTTGACGCTATTACCAGGCACACCGTCCAGGTAATTGAAACAATCAAATTTCTTTTTTTTTGTCTGATAAATCATTTTATTTACTCTCACCGAAAAAGTTGAATATAGTATCAATGAACTACAAGTTACTTTGGTAACAATCCGCCTTTCAACGATCATTTTGACCAAAACAACATACTTTACATAACACTTTATTTTCTCAGAAGAAGCTACAAAGATCAATCCAAGAAAATCATCCTGCAAAGAATCATGATTTCATTTGTTAGAATATACGGTATTCCTGGATGATTCAGAATTGACAAAGTCAAGGATGATTTGGTAATGACAGGTATATCCAAAATCATGGAGTGCAGTGTTGGTGGCATTAGACAACAAGGGAATGTGGAACTTGAGGTCTGCAATCTGGCCAAGGAGATATTTAGGACAACAACTTTATGCAAGAGTTTGGAATGATGAGAAAAGCCTTTACACAGAGACTAATCCACCTGCTAATGTCTTGTTCTGTGGCAATGCTCAACACCCATAAGACTTGGTGTTTCATTCACCTTATTTTTTTTTTAACTCTTAGGTTTCATGATTTTTAATCCCACAATAGTTTGTCAAGTGAATTAGTTACGAGAGGGTGACTGTTAAATGATGAAGGAAGAGGGATTTTAGGCTTAAAAGAAAGGGGTAAGGGAGGTTTTTTCAATTAAATTTCCTTTCTTATTGTCAATGTGTGAGATTTCTTCCTGGTGAGATTAATAATTTACTAAATGAGGATAGTTATTTTATTTTTTTGTTTTCTTGGCAAGTTCCTGCTCCAATTTCAATTTAGGTATCAATTCGTATTATCGTGTCGTAATCGTGTCATACTATTTATATATCACAAATCATTGTACAAGACATAAATATTACAAAAATTGAATTCGTATCAATCGTGTCTTGTCGTGTCATGTTGTCTCACAAAGTCATATTATCATGTCAAAAATTGATAACCCTAATCTCAAACAAATTAGAAGCCCAATACATATCAAAGCCCTAAATGTTCTCTTGTCATTTCTTGGACTCGTTTAAGGCCCATTAGTGCGAGTTAAATTATTTGTCTTTGCAAATTTCTTTTCTTTTTCTTGTAAATTAAATTAGTGTCATATGCGCTAACGCCAAAACCTTTATTAATAGCTTATATTATCAAGTAAATAATGAGATAATTAGAATTAGCGAGTTGCCTCTATCGCGGAAGTAATATTAGTAGTAATAAAGAATATGATCATGAAAACAGAATTGACTAATTTTCTTAAAGGTCTCAAGTTGGTTTTGTGACCAGTCTTCACCTGACTTAACACATCAGAATTATTCTATTGTTACGCTATCATAATTTAGAATGTAATCATAATTTCCATTCAATCAAAATTTAGGAAAAAATAGAACCTAATGAAATTCAAGATTTGTAGCTCACTAGGACTGGAGTCAATTTCAGTGTAATGAGGTCGGGGATTCGATGCTTGATGGATCAAATAAAATGACTTATAAAAAAAATCTAATGAAATTTAAGGTTTGTGGCATTTGAGAGTGTCAAAACCTATCAAACATTGTGAGAAATTATGGTAGAGAGAGATAAGGATAAAACTAAGCAAAAATTCAGAAAGCCTTCAAACAAACTGATCAAAATGCAAACCCGTAAGACTCTAATTGCAGTTTGAGGAAAGGCTGCTTTTTATTTCTTCTTTTCATCACTTTCTTCAAACAAAACAATGAAAGAATCTTCAAAATCCACCACTGCCTCTGTCACCTCAAACAAAGGAAGCCTGAAGTTTAATTTTAGGTGACCAAGAAGATAAACTCTCTTCTCACTGATGCCAAGGATTATTCCTTCACATATATACTTTATAATTTATATTTCTATAATGGTGAAGGGGAGAGACTTTAGAATGACCAAAATTCTCACAATACGCGCGTCTTCTTTATAACAAGCACATACTACTATGCTAGTCGTTCAGACCATGTGATCAATGCAACGACTTGTCCTCTTTTATCACAAAAGAGAAATATGTAAATGGAATTCAAGAAAAACTTAATGATGATTATAATCAGAATGAACATACACTTCAAATTTCCATAACCAAACCCACGTAGTTAACCATTTTTCCATTCTTTACCTGGACTTGTTCCTAATTATATCCTCATAAGCTAATACACACCTCCAAGCACACTTACATAATCTAAAAGATTGAAGAAAGAAACTGATTCCAGGACCATATCCAATATACCGATAAACCCAAAAGCAACCCTAGCATATATAAGATATTTAAAACAAATTAAAAAAAAAAAGAGCATAACATAGAATGCAAGAAAGAAAGGGTTCTCAAGGATATGCACCATTTGTTGTAGGAAGATCAGACCATGAAAACGCTGGATTCCAGCAACCCATTTCGCCCCCAGCAACAGGAGCAGACTCCAGAATGTTTGAAGAAGCTGAAATTGACGAAGAAGCCACTTTGCTTAGAACTACGGACGAGTTATCCATGTAATAATTATTTGATGTCGATGATCTGAGTCTTTGGTACAGCTCTTGTAAGCCCGAATTCTGAGTTTCACTTACTATGAAACAATTTTGTTGATGATTTTGAACTTGTTGCTGGCTGTTTTTCCAGAAAGGGCTGCGAAGACCCAGTGAAGGAACTTGGCTTAAAGTGTCCAAGCCCAGTGTTCGAGCATTTATTGGACCATTTGCAACTTCTGCCTCCGTCATCACATGCGTCCCGATCATACTCATACCAACCTCTTCCTTCACATTAACAGAACT
>CAODLS011186322.1:0-10177 GCA_948243855.1 Flueggea neowawraea
TGGATCATACCAATGTTACTATTATTCAGTATTGGTTGGTTTGCAAATCAAGCCATTGAAATTTTTTTCTGATTGAATCAATTTAATAGTTTCAAAGCCCTAAACTACTCGAGAATTTCAAGATCCTGCATTGGTCCAAAATCAAATGTTAATTTCTTACATTGCATATTAATTTCTCGCATAATAGGAAGAGCATCGACTTTCTAATTAATGTAATCCAATCATTTTTTTTTAACATGAGTATTGCACCCTTGAAAAACACTTATTGTCAAAAGAAGGGAGTGTCCTTAATTAATAGTAATGAACACATCTTAATTTATTATGTCTGAAATCATATCATGTTGGCCATTATATCCAACAGGAGCATGATCTGTACGAAGCAATAACCTTACCCAATTATCCAAACCTAACTTCTGCATTTGACAATGTAGCCATTACATGAACCCAAATCAACACAACTCATTAAATATCATCGATTTAGCCTATCCCAATATAATACTCCATATGCGAAAAAACTTTTTCTGTGTTGAAAAGAAATCATTAAAACAAGAAGCGCTGGTTGATTTATTACAGTCAGTTTGTTTACAAATGTAGTTTTTGGAGTGAAAAAGGAGGTTGCGTGATTAACATTAGTTACCTCAAATATTGTCTCGCATTATTGTCAAGGCAAAAGCAAGCCTATGCCTTTAAGTCACTTGTAAAACGTGATTCCCATACTAACACAGATAATCCAGGCCTTTCTCAATCACTATCCAATTTTAGAATAGAAAGCTACAAAATTTGAAAAAACTCTTGGCTATTATTGCATGTGTACCAAATTAATTAATAATTGATGTATGTATTAGTGGATCAATTAATTGGATTGGTGCATTTGTGAGGACATGCACCCAACTTAGCTATTGTATGTGATGTGTTGGTACAATGCACAGTGACTTATGACAACAACTTCTTCAATATTTTTTTTTATAATTATTCACGGAATTTATATTTAGGTATCATTCCGTTTAAATTCTAATGTGAAAAAGGTTTAAAAATTCGATAAAAAGAGTTTTATTGTCTTATTTAAAAATTTAGGAGGGAGAATTTTATTGTTCACAAATGCCTAAACTCAAATCTAAATTAGTTAGATATAAGAAATATATCATTATAATTCTTCCCTAAAGAAATAAAGAGAAAGTTAACAATTACACACCCAGGTTTCTCTTATTCAATAAATGGAAGATTTCGTTTTCCTTATTCAATAAATGACTTTTATCTTATTCAAAAAAAACTTTTATCTGGTAAATAACTTTTATCTTATTAAATAAATGGGAGGATTTCGTTTTCCTTATTTAAGAAATTGAAAGCATCCCTTGCAAAATATCCAATTAATGGGAATCAAATTGTAATTTAAATTAATTGCTATTTTTATATACCATAACCTACTCCACAAAAATTGCCATTTCTCAATTCTCACTAGATTTATACATAATTACAAGTTAAAAATAATAGGTTGATTAAACCACTTCATGCTTTTATAACAACTACAAGAAAATCACATAAAAAATACAAAAAAAGTAATAAAACTAATAAAACGCAAAATATATATATATATATATATATATATATATATATAAATGGTTTGCCCTTGTGGACCCAAGTGAAAGAGGTGAAAGATTGGAACTAACCCAACTAAACCCAACCCAACCCAAAAAAAAGGTCTGGCTCTGTAGGTCCAACCAACAAAACCGACCCACAAATATGGTCTTTGCTTTTTTCCGAAAAAACCAGACGTCAAGTCAAGTCAAGACAACTGCATCACAGACTCGGACTGAGTAACAGTCTCTCTGGGTATCTTTTGGTAGCTTGCATCTGTTGTCTAAACACCTCAGGAGCGGGGAGGGCTTCGAAACAGAAGCCAAAAACCTGTAAAGTTATAGAGAGAGACAGAGAATGGGTGGAGAGAGGAAGAAGATTTTATTGGGTTTGTTCGTGGCAATGATTTTGGGAGTTGCCGTTTATTTCAGGCTCTGGACAATTGATTATGCCATCTCTTCTGATGACACAGAATTTTTAAGGTTCTCTTTTTGTGTCAATTCGCAAGTTTATAATGTGTGTAATGCATTTTGCTTTGTTTGATTGTGAATAGTTAACAAGGTACTGTATCCTGTCTTAAAAAATCTACGAATTTAATGATCAAGATTACATCTTTTTTTTTTTGTCTGATTTGGTTGATTGTGTGAATGGGTCTTTTCTCATTTCATCAAATGTGAAGAATTTTGTGCAAGTCTATGTTCGTAGAGGGCTGTAGTTTGCTAAAAATTCTGGACTTGTTTTGTCTTCAAACTGATGGAAGTAAAAGATTACCGCTTTGTGCTTTAGTTTTTTCGTGATTGGCTGAAATTTCTTGTCCTTTGTCTGGATTTATAATCGTATTAATCTGCTTGTGAATATAACTCTCCAGAAGACAGTTTGATCTCGCCAATAGGGAAGCTATGGATGAGTCTGCCGAGTGGAGGATGAAATATGATGAAGAGGTTGAGAGAGCCGCCAAATTTGATAAGGAATTGATCGAGGTCTGCACATTGTCAATCAATTTTCGTTATTTAGTCTAATATGCCTTATAATTCGTGCTTATTAATTATCATTTTGTTGTTGTAATTGGATATTACACTTCACTCTTACCTCTACCTGGTGTGCTGGTTCTGCAGTTATGATAAATCTGCATTGCCATTTCTGTGATTATAGTCAAGTAGTGGAGATCTATGACTCAATTGTACACATAGTAAACCCAATCTTTTATCTCTCAGCAGTCACTGCAAGTTTCTTAGTTTACTTGGAAAATTTTCCAGTTGAGAAAATGTAGAATTCGCTTATTTGTTTAATTGTTGGAAATTGGATTCTTGCTCCATTTACTTAAGTGAGTTCATCTTCTACATTCTTTATTGATATATTCTTCATCTTTGAGACTTAAGCAGTTGCTAATGAAGTTTATTCAAAAGGAGTGCTATATGTTGCTTGGTCAGAAATTTAACTGGACCTCATTTTTAGAGAAGCATCTAATCACATTTAGTGCAGTTCTATTATTTTCAATCTGTTATTTTCCAAGTCATTTTCTCACAGATTGAAGCAATCATCACTTATGTTGTATCATTTTAGTCGAATTGGGAAATAAGAATATATTGGAACATGAAAACTAATTGTCTATCAAATAAAAGTAGGTAGAAGCGATGCATTTGGTACCAGTCTGAGTTTGTGGTGGCAATAGTTTTCATGATGTTAGATATATTGACTTGTGGATGGAGAGAATGCTGAGTTTCTGGTATACATGTTCAGTTTTATTTATGTGCTGTTGCTTACTCGAGTAATGACACACATTTGTCTACTCAAGTATATTCTTTCAAGGTCACCTTATATGTAATCTTATTACATGTGAGAACTAAATGTTACTTGTATTTCTTGACAGATAAAGCAAAAGTTGGAGGATGCTGCTAGCATCAATGAACAGTTGGCCATGCTACAAAAAGTAAGCGTCAGCTTCAAATATCTTCATGCATAATGCCTTCTTATTTTCCCCTCACTGTTTTCACACTCATATTTTCTCTGATATCTAATTGACGATTTGTGATGTCACAACTGTAAAATTAAATAATGTCTCACACTTTTCTGAACTTAGTTATTGTGAATCAAATTCCATGCACCAGGTGAAAAGTGCTGACGCTTTCTTTTCCTGGCTAGCGTTCAGAACCGATCAAGACTTATTTATGTTAATTAGGATCAACTGTTGAAGGAGATCTTAGATTTATACTGTTGTCATTATGGTTTATATGTTATCACTATTCTCAATTTCATTGGTTTTTCTTGATCTCTTTATAAATAGGAAAACATGGCACTGGTAGAACGAATGGAAGCATTGAAAAAGGAGCTGAAGGTTGCAAAGTCAAAATGTCGCTAGCGATACATTAAGTGCATTGAACATAATTCCATTTTCACCTTCTTGTGTAATTTACATGCCTTAATTGGCTTGTTTTCTGAGGAAGAGATTTTTTAACCATGGCGGATTGAAGGTTCTGATGAGTTTGACTAGAAATGTTCTTCTGTTTCTCATCATGGCTATCCACCTTGTATGTCAATGTCAGCTTTGTAATCAACAGAAGTTCAACAGCATTAAGGCGCCAGCTTTTGCGCAGGAGATTTTCGAGAAAATTGCAATAGCAATGTAACTAGTCACAATCAGAATACATTTTGTTCTTCCATTTCCTTAGTTGTAGATTTCACACTAGCGAGATCCAAATTTATTACCTTTTTTTGTTCCATGCAAACAATGTACAATTACATTTCGAAATAAATCTATTTTTATAGATTTTATCGAGTTTGCAATGGAATTTATCTTTAAATTATTAGATTTTGCATGTTGAAAGTACTTATTGTAACTACGCTTCTTGCATTGTTGTTACTAATTGGTGAGCCTGTGGGACCTGAGTGTACTTTTAAACACTGCCATTCGGAGTTCAAGAAAACTTGCAATCCTAGAAAAAAAGCTAGAAATTTGGATTTAACCCATTTTTTTCATAATTAGATACATTTCAGATACATGTCCTTTTTTTTCAAACTGCAACCACCACTGCCCTTTGATACAGTGTATAAAATACTTGGTGGAGGTGGCATAGGAAGGTATTTTCTTTATTATCTATATTGTTAACAGCAATTAATCCTAACTTATTAATTACAGCTACTCTTCTGGTGTGCTTGTTAAGCAATCAGAAACTGTTGCTTGGTCAGAATGGAGTTCTTTGAGAAACTGTGTTATAGTCTGCACAAATACCTCGTTGTCAGGTTCGCTCGGCGGTGCAGTGGCAGTGCTGTTTCCTTTTGAATTCTACACAAGAAAGTGAACTCAACTTAAACGGCAAACTGACACAAACTAAAGTCACATTATACAGAAAATGCACGAATCCTCAACATGGCCATTAGTTTCGGCCTTGTGTTTTTACAGATAATCTTGTGCTCATTTAAGTTGCTAACAAACTGCTTCAAGCTTCTATAAATTCTGTTGGTCTACACTAACAGAGTGCAGAGACATGAAAACTGGTTAGAAGATCTAACTAGGGAACTTACAGATGATGCTCTTCGTCGTCGTTTTGGTGGTCTAGTTCTAGCGTTCATCATCTCGGTCAGCTTGTCAAACTGAAAAACAGAAAACCAGCAAACCTTGGCAATTCCTTTCGTTACTGTAAAACCAAGAGATTGAATTTTGTTGAAAAATATGCAGCAAACAGAACATACAGAACCAAGAACGCTAACAACAAAATAGAACACACAGATTTAACGAAGTTCGGTAATCCTATGTCTTCAGAAGCAGAGCAGCTCCGCTCCTGCATCTGCCGCCTACAACTCTATATGAGATCAAGTCATCTACTACCAAAGTTTCGACATGTAGTTTTTGTGCATGCATGCCACATTCTACAGCTTGAAAATACATCAATGCAATGAAAAGATGCGTATGGATTACCTGTTTAACAATTTTCTCATACTTCCTTGCACATTGATACAGTCTCCTCTCATCAGTATATTCTCTTGACATTATAGAACCCTAAACTCTCTCTCTCTCTTTGAGCGGCGGTGCTGATAAAATCTTGCATGGAACTTGACACATATTTATACACAGATTAATCATATGCATGTTCAACATGAGATGAAATGGCTTAACTATGTTGACTAACAGATAAAGTCCGTTACCGACTTCCTTCAACAGAGACAAATAGTAAAAAGAAGAGTGAAAGACCGTTATCATGTTGCTGCTGCAAATTGTTTTCGCTTCCCTCTTACGCATACAAAGAACACAAATCTTGTGAAGACAAGCTTAGCAGGTCAAAGGTTAATTCCATTGAACAGCAACTTCGTCAAAAGTTAACAGAGTCCTAAAAATGTGTTAGAAAGGTAGTGAATAAGAAGAATACAATAAAGGTCTTGCCTAATAAAGAGTCTTGAATTTTTATCAACTGTGTAACTAACTCTCTACCGACCACAAGGCAAGTAGCAAGCAACAAATAAGTAATTAGAGTGAAGAAATTGTTGCAAGTTTTTGCGGAAGTTTTGATGGCAGTTTGTGCCGCCACAAAGAAAAAAGGTTGATACTTGTCACAAAATGAGCGATCATCAGCATTGATTTGATAAGGATAAAGGCTCTGTTAATTTTCTCCATATTTGTTGAAGCTGGAGCTCAATTTTGTGACAGAATTTTATGAAAATTTATAATTAAATCAGCCTTTCCAACAACGACACTCATGCTTATCGAATTTTCAATTTTTTTCATATTCAATGCTCGAACTGAAACATCTTAACAGATAAAATCCGCCATTAATCCCAAATCACAACTGGTGATGAGTGAAACCAAAATCTGGTGATACTTAGAAACAGCAATCACAAAATGTCACCAGAATTGACCACACTAAAGCATCAATTGTTGTGTAAAAAGGTGTGCCTTAGCAAGAACTTCATGAAGGCATTGTTAATTGATCACCAAATTAAGCAAAAAGTGAGGATTTGTTTACTTAATTAAACTTACTGAAGCAATAACGGTTCCGTTTAACCATAATAAACGCTGAAAACACCATTCAAACACGGGCCATTTGTGCAGTGTGAGTGATTATTGCTAACAAAACACAAATTAACACTAATTGGAAGATTACCATAAACACTTTTATTCACATCTGTCAAATCAACACAATTTAACAATTCAGATATATGCTTTTGTAACTTGACATTTTCAGTATATCTAAGCTTTCTTCTTTTCAACCTCAAACTTCAAATGCTCGCTCCATCTGCTATCTGCTATTCGACGCCAACGACCAGAAATTCATGATGAACGATGGCGTCATGGCGAACCAGCTAATGAAAGCCATAGCCGTAGCTGTTTCAAACCGAGAGCAAGGATTCGCACCTCACTCATTCAGATCATCACCGACCAAAACCGTTATACCAGCGGAAGCACACGCCGCCGCAAAGGTCAGCGTAGACGTGATCTGCAACACCACAATCACAATCACAATGCACAAACCTCATTCCGTGTATTTTATTAAAATTCACAGTCACAATCTAAATCAATAATCAATGCAACAGAATTTGAATTAAATTTTACTCACTCCATCGCCGATTGCGAAGAGTCGAACGACAACGCGTTTCCGCAGGCTCCGCCGAACCAGAATAGCATACACATCCACCACCGCTAGAGATAGACTCCACAGAACTTGCAGACTAACAGCAATAACTAAGTAACTGACCAGGAAGCATTGATGACGTCAGATGCATTTTATTGAATGTTAATTAAACGCGTGAATATTTATGCAGTAAAATTACCAGAAAGCGGTGACGGAACGGAATTCGGAGGTGCAGGACATGAGGGAGAGGGAGACAGCGGAGAAGGAGAGCTGGAGGAGTCGGAGAGAGAGGCCACCGCGGTCGGTCAACGGCGGCGCCTCCACGGGGTGCACCGTGGGGCTGCTGACGTTCATCATAACGGTAGTGGCTGCGGAGGTGGTTGATGATCATTTTGCGTAACGGAATTGTTTGATCGGATTGTTCTGCTGAGAAGAGAAGGGAAAGTAAAAGTGAGGCTATACGAGTTAGATTCTGTTACGAGTGATTTGCCGTTCTTCTCTCTATGTCGTGCCACGTCACTTCATCTTTTACACAAAAAGTCCATCCACGTGTTGACTATGGGCCCACTGTTGTCACAGCCATGGCCCCGCCTATTTTTATTTTCAACTTAATAATAAGGCTTATTTTTAGATGCACATCACTCAAATTCGTAATTGACGAATACATGTGATTTATTTTTAATATTTTAGTAAAAATTTTAAAATAACAGATTTATATAATTAATTATATAAATTACAGATTTATGAATTTATTTAAAATTTTTTAAAAAATTGTTCATTTTTTGAATTTATTTAAAATTTAATTAGAATATATTCATTATACAGTGAAGATATCAATAATATATAAAAAATATTTAGATAACATATAAATATTATTCAATCAACATATAAATAAAACGCCTTAAATTTAATAATAACATATGAATAAAAATTTCAACAATATATAAAAAACATTCAATCAATAGATAAACAATAAATCAACAATATATAAAATAATATTCAAACAATATAAATAAGACGTCTTGAATTTGAAAACAACATATAAACAAGAAATTACCAACATATAAAATAACATATAAATAAAAAATGTCAACAACATATAAACAACATTCAAATAATATATAAACAAGACACATTAAATTTGCAAATACAAAAAAAAATCAACAATATACCAACATATAAACATCAACAACAAATCAATAACATGTCATCAACATGTAAATAATATGTCGTAAATTTGAAAATATATAACTGTAAATTTAAAAAGTAGAGTGCACGAAAGAAATATTATGAAATATATTTATAATAAATACAAACCACCTGTACAAAATAAATATTACAAAGTTTTATTTCTGAACCGTGTAATTAGCACTGATAATAAATGGAAAACGACATGCAGCTTTCAAATAGAACTTTTATCTGAATATATATTCTTTTAAGTTCGGCTTCATTCCAAATAATACTGGGCAAAAAGTATTGGGTGGCCCACACGGATGGGCTGGTTGTGATGGGTACCGAAAGGGAAAATTTAATATTCATACTAAATTAAAATTTAAAATTTAGAATTGAATTTTTATCATTCATCAAATCTATTTTGATAAATAAAAATATGTTTAAAATATCTTACAAAAATATCAGATTTTTATTGAATGAGAATTTGAGATATTTTTGCGAAAAACGTGATATTTTAGCTAGAAATTATTTTTCCGAGAAAAAAATAAATTTCAAAGGACAAAAAAAATTAATTTTTTAAAATATATCCGATTGTATCCAAATGTATTCAGATGTATCCATATGTATCCAAATGTCTCCAAATCACAATTTTTGTATATAAAATTCAATTTAATAAATTTTTAATATAATATTTTTTTAAATTAAATGCCTCCAAATTATAATGTTTAATATAATTTTTATAATTTTTTGATAGTCTCCAAAATGTATCCAAATCTCAAATTTTTATATAATTTTTTATAGTATCCAAATGTATACAAATTTATCCAAATGTATCCAAATTTCAATTTCTATAAAATTTTTTAGTCTCTAAATGTATCCAAATATTTTCAACATATCCAAATGTATTCACAAGTCTCCAAATATATCCATCTCTACACAAAAAATCAATATAATTAAAAAAATCACCCAAAGTCACCTAAACAAAAACAATTAAATCTTTTCTCATTTTTAACAATAATAAAACAATTTTTCCAAAATTTCTTTAGAAACAATAATAAAAGGACTTTTTTGAAAATCTTTTAAAACATAGGGTTTTTTTTTTAAATCACCAAATTCACACAAAGAGACAATAGTTAGGGTTTTTCCAGCCCTACCCGCCACCCCTTGGGAATTGGATGTCGTCGTGGATCGACGAAGACAGAGGCAAGATATTCGGTAACGACGAAGAACGAGGCACCAAAAGAGAAGCGACAATGACAGTTCAACGAACGAACCAGAAGAGAGAGAGTGTGAATGAGGGAGATGCCATGAAGACAGATAGGTGAAGGCAAGCGAGACTAGAAGATAGGGCAGCTTCAACGAGAGAAGGCGAGGGTGAGAGAGCGACCAAGAAAGGAGGAGAAGAACTGGCCGAGAAAGGAGGACAAGGAGTGGCAGGGAAGAAAGAGAACCAAGATAAGAGAGAAAGAGTGGCGATCATGCTGAGCTAGGGTTTCGGGGTGCTAGGTTCGATGAGATTGAGAGAGGAAAGGATGACAAGGAAAGAAGAGTGTGTGAGAGAATGAGAGAGAAAAAATGATCAAATGAGACAAAAAATTAACTTTTATTTAATCAAATGTGACATTTTTCAACTAAATATTAAAAGTATGGTATTTGACCAACTGAACATTAAAAATTTTAGCATTTTAGTAATTAAAAATTTGATATTTTTATTTATCAAAATCAAAATATTTATACTGATATCTAGTATAATTACCTCGTACTCGTACTGAAATGTAAAGATTTGGGTCCTAATCCATTGCATGGAAGATTGGACTGGATTAAGACCCAGTGCCTTACTCAAATGCCATCATAGTGGGCTTATG
>CAODLS011186385.1:0-11368 GCA_948243855.1 Flueggea neowawraea
AATGAGATTCATCAAAACATCTATATGCTAAAACTCTTTTTTGCAAAATAAAGTTCTCATCAATCTAATGACATGTAATGCCAATATATGAATGCATCAAAGTATGATCACTCCAAATATCGGAATAAATAGAAACATATATATCATTTGATTGAAAATAATTTATTAATTCTTTTTTTATTATTTTTATACAATTTAAGCAAATTTTTTCTAACTGTTTGTCTAGTAATTGGTTTATAAGCCAGTTGATAATGTTCTTTAACCCATTTATTAAATCTCAAATTTTCAGCAAAACTAAATGATAAATGATCAACAACAACCATTTTGGCAAAATCGATACTAGATTAATCATGATTATAACGAAATAAACTAGGTTGAGAGGAAGAAGAAGCAAATCCAGTTAGTTGCGTTTGTCCTCTTAGCATTCCCAATTTTTCGGATGCTTCCTCCATGTTTGAATGAGTAATCATGCGAACAATAATTACAAAAAAATAAATTTTTCATTACCATTAAGAATTTTCTTAAAATGAATTATAAAAATATCGGAATTAGAAACTCTTTTTCCCACTTCCCCTCATCTTTTTGGGTGGGAATTAGTTGAGTTTGACTAACTTGAGCTCCAATATTTTAAATTTCAACATTTTTAAAATTTCTATTTCCACCAAAATTTTCCATTACTCCAAAATAAATATGAAAATATTAATTAAATGTGATAAAATAACAAAATAAGTAAATTAAACTATAGTAAAAAAGTAGAAAGAATTTGAAAAATATAATTGCAAAAAATAACTTTGAGAAATATAGAAAACGTAATTGCAATAATAAAACATATAAATAATTAATAAAAGCAATTTAGAGCAAAATGAAATTTTGAGAGAGTGAGAATGTAGAAGAGATTGAGATTGAGAGAGAAGAAATGATATAAATTGGTAAGAATGGGGTGGAGTATTTATAGTGTTGAAAAAAGAAAAAAAGGAAATGATCGTTGGAACTGGTGGTTCCAACGGTCTAATGGCTGTTCGAACTGATTTTGAATCAGTGATTCAACGGTTTCTAGAGGAGTTAAATCGGAACCTAAACTGTAACCCTTCGGTTTTGGTCAGCCAGTTCCAATTTTGACCTGATTTGACAGGTCCATTTCCCCTGTTTCATTTCGATTTTTACACCTCTTACCATAATTAAACTCTTCAGAAAGTTGAAGGCCTATTTACACTAGAATTGTTTTTAAAATTCTCTAAATTTGGAAACAAGAAACTAGAGAAAATATTCAAAATTTTCACCTATTTGTAGAAAATAAGGGGGAATGTTTAGTTTAGAAAAAAAAATCATTATTTTCTAAAAAATTAGAAAACATATATGGAAAAATAAAAAATTGTTCTAATTTTTTTATTAGTAAGTATATTTTCTAAAAGTTTATAATTTTTTAAAAAAAATAAAAAATAAAACAAAAAATAGAAACTATTTTCTAAACTAAATATAACGAACAATTCTATGAACTAAATTTTCAGTTTCTATTGGAAAACAAAAAACTGAATTTTTTTTTTCAAATTAAACAGGCGATTAGTAAATGTAGATGAAATTAACTCTTAGTTAAGTTATTTTAGGGTGAAAAAAATTAGTTTAGTTACCGAATAAAAATCTTTAAAAAGTTCAGTGACCACAGATGCAATTAACTCCACGCTTCACAGTTCACACTCATCAAACCGAGCCCCGCCATCTCTCTCGGCATTTTCTCATTTTGGATCTGTCTTGTATGGGGGTTCTTGTTCTACCCTAAAACTGAGCTCTTAACGTTTCAACCCCCTTCTCTCATCTCTTACAATCTCATCTCCATTTTATCTTCTCTAGAACCACATTATTATTGTACTAAATCACGCAGCTTTCATCCAAATTCCACATCTCCTCTTTGTCAATTCTCAGTGTTTGGTCTAAATTAAGGATTTCAGGAAGGAATTTTTCGCAGGTTCCGTCTTTAATTCTCTTTTGGACTTGATTTGTAGTTTGTTCAGTTAATAAAATCTTGTGTTTTTGGAAGATTTGGAGCTGGATTAGTGTGGGTTGTTGTTATGAATTGTATTTTCTGTGCTGTTCGGTCCATCTCACTTCTGAAATAGTACTGCGTAACATATATCTTTGTATTGAAAAGCTTCTTTTGATGTTCTCTATACTGGCGTCCTTTTGGGCTCAGCTCTTATTTTTTATGTTTGTTTTCTATCGTGTGCCATTAGCTCTTGGTACTCTTCTGCCGGAGATAATCTCTTCCATGTCATTTTTAGTCATCATTGATCTACTGCATTTAGGTTCAGCGTTCTCTACTTGGTGATATGCCTTCTTTTTGTTATTACTTTTACATATTGAACTATTGTCTGTTTTATTGATTGTTCGTGGTGACCTCGTTGTCAAACGTAATTCGTGTCTCCATTCCTCAATCTGACTATATTGGGTTTATTGGGTTTCAGGTCGGCCTTGGGAAATGATGGAATTCATAGAATATTTTAGCAACGGGCAATGTTAAAAGACCTATGACTGTGTATTAGGATTTCTTCATTCCAGCTCGAATTTCCGAGAACATGTTCCGATTTGTGTAAGTTTAGGTGTTGTGCACTTCTTATTTGTATAAATTCCACTCTTAGTGAACTCTAATGCTGCTTTTCTCGTTGATTTTTGCAGGGGACTTACTTTGAAGGAATCGTTTTGGAGATTGAGATCACGGAGATATGTATGCTAGTTTTTTTTTTTTTCAGTTCTTCCTTTTTAAGCTTTTCATACAATTTGCATGTTCGGATATTGACTTCACTCTATTCAGTGGGAATGTTAGCTCTGGTATTTTGCAAAATTTTGTTAATGTAATGTGTTTATTGGATTCTGTTTTGACAGGGACAAAGAAACCTTATTAGTCCTCTGGAAATCTCTAGAACTTTTGCTACTTCAATTGGTAATATTCTGCAAATTGGCATTATGTATTAATTGTTCTGTTTCTCTTGAAGTTGTCTTTGCAAAAGTTCCTCTTGAATTTTTAATATTTAATTTGCAACTGCTTCTGAATAAGGTTTAACTATGTAAGTTAATTTTTTTTAATTACATCACCATTGCATGGTTTCAGATGATATTTTAAAGTACGGAGTTGAACCAGCTTCAAAGTCTTTACAGAAGCAAATTATTATTGCACTTCAGTTGGGTGAGAAAGGCAAGGCATCCAATCTGCTGCAAGATCTTAGCCTTGAAAAGCGCTCTTTTGGAGCAGATGACTTTGTTGATATTCTTAAGTATTGTGCAAGATCAATTGATCCTCTGGTAAGCTATTAAATGGAGAAACTTAGTTGCTTGAAGGTGTACCTGTCTTCATCCGTGAGATGAACAACTTTCATCTACAATATCTAAATCATAGCATATTTTTTAGTTTATTGAAGTAAAATTAAGAAGAGACTGATCAAGAATGCCCAATCACATCCAGTGAAATCAGCCAAAATATAAGGCGAGGAGGTATATTTTTATCTCCAATTTTCAACATGACCTTAAAACTGTACTTCAGAATGGCAAAACTAAATTCTTTGCTGTCAAAATCTCTCATGTCCTTTACCTTTACACTAATCAAAAGTTTGGTGAGAGGGATAAAGCTGTTTAATGTTTAAGGGCTGGTTTGTCAGAGATGTATAGTTGGTATATTGTATGTAGGAGATAGAAGATTGGGTATTTGTACCACTAAACAGTAGAAAATGTTGCATGATTTTCTGGACCACACTGCTCAATATTGTTGACTGTGCTCTATGTTAGTATTTGACAATTAAACCCTAATTATATGAGTCCATAATCTCTTGAATAATTAAGCAATAACCTGAAACTTATTTCTCTGCAAAAGATAATCTTAACTTTTTAAGATGCCGCAATTAGTAGTGAAAGTGCAAGCTGGCATTTTGCTTGTATGTGTAAATTGCCAGGATTTAAATTGAGATATTCCCCTTAGGAATTAACCTCTTAGGAAGTTTCCCTCTTAAAAGGTGATGTTGAAGGTGCTTATTTTCGTCAATAATTGAAGGGAAAGGAGATCTCACTATAATTCTCAATTTAATCATCGTAATTTGTTTGAGAGTAAGGCAACCTCCTTTTATGAGCACTAAAATGAGACCTCCCATACAAGTGTTTATATGTCTTTATTAATTCATTGAATATATTAACTATAACAGATGTGTTTTAGAAAACTGCATCTTCATTGAGGCTTAGCAAACCTTTGCATCGTTTGTAAAGCTATAAGGATTTTAAATCAAAAGAATTCATATTTCTAGACATCAATACAGAGTATGATGCAGTGAAATTCTCAAAAGAATTTCTAGCTCTTTCCCACTGTGGCCACCATGAATCTTATTTTCTTTTTCCTTTGTCAGTTTGCCATAGAGACTTGGAAAATTATGGAGCAAAATAAGGTTAATCCAAATGACAAATGTTATTTGCATATGATGCATACACTGTGTAATGGTGGCTATTTGGAACAGGTACATGTAAATTATTATGTTTGGTAAGATGCTTTTATAGTAACATTTTTCTTGATACGTTGAGAATGAGTTTTATGCCTTTTCTTTGTCCGGTAATTTTTTGTTACTGTTATCAATTTTTGGTCATCTCTCTCAATTTCTTGTTGAGTAATTTATGAGTGAGTGAATAATGGTAATAATAAGATCATTGGATCTGGTTTTATATATTGGAACTGATAATTTCATTTTCTCTTTACAGGCTAAGCAATTGATACTGATTGTTTTCATCTCTTTCTGTTGTTCCTTGTTCAGGCTTCTATGTTTATTAAATTTACTGGAGAAAGTGACATTAATCAGAGTTTATCCTTGTATAATACCTTTTTGAGAGCCTGCTGCAAAGCGCTAAACATGGATCACGTAAATCAGTGTTTTGATTTGATGGAGAGCAGAATGGTCGGGAAAAATGAATTTACATACTTGGCACTTCTTGAGGTGTGTTTATTGGATTTGCTTGCCATTATATTTGCACATAATTGGCTTTTATATAATGCAAGGTTTGCTCATAACCAATCACCATGAATGAAACGTGCTAGTTTCCCTTCATTCTTTGTCATGTCTAGGATTCGTTTGTAAAGTACCTCAGCTGTAGCACAAGTCAATATCACAAATAATAAATCTTAACTTTAAATTATTTTTATTTTTGTTCTTTCAGCTTGCTGTTTGGCAGAAAAACCTCTCTGCCATCCATAGGATTTGGAAGGATTATGTAAAATACTATCCTTTAAGTTTTCTTTCACTGCGGAAGTTTATATGGTCATTTACAATCTTGAAAGATTTAAATTCAGCATGTGAAGCATTGCAACATATGGTGTCATTAGTTTACCGAGAGAACTCTTTTTCTGTTAATACTACTGAAGGGAACTTGTATTCTTGAGATTGGACATTCCTATACCTTTCCGTGGTGAAATAGGCTTGGAGAAACTCAAACTGAATGGAGACCAGCATTGCTTTTCTTCAGAAGCAAGCATTTGTACTGAAGAACCAAGATTGACAACCTCATTTGGCATGGATGATAGTGAAGTTGAAAGTGTCGGAATACATGGATTGGCTATCAAAAGCTTGCCTATGAAGGCACTTGGGTTGTCATTTAGTCATGTGATCCATGCATGTGCACAAACTCGAAATAGCGGTTTGGCAGAACAGTTAATGGTACAGGCAATATGTTCTCCATGTGTAAACAATATATTCTCCTATATTTTCTATTTTGCTTCATTGCATTTTTGTGCTCAATTTTCATTATACATCTTTGCAAAAAGAATGTGTTTGATAGCAACAAGTTACCTTTTCTGTTATGAAGTGAATCGCCTTTTATGGTGATTGAAGATAGTCTTCTAAAAGCCTTAAGACTTCCGATTGACCAGGTTTTCTACTTTTGGCAACATACAGTTTTTTTTTTGGTGTAGATGCTTTCATGCATGGGTTTGGAAACCTCATCGTGCTCCTTGAATACCAAAACAAATTATATCATAGTACAACTAGACTGCTAAAATTTATCACATAAACTGTGATTTTTTTTTTGTTTGGCCATCTTTTACAGTCAAAACTTTTGCCTGTAAGACATTTTTATTACTAATTTTATCTTCTCTTTCCATTAATCTTGTTTACCATCCTGTATTATCTTATTTTGAGTTGAACCAAGTTCCCAATTCTGTGCAGATGCAAAAGCTTGGGGTGCAACCTTCAAGTTATACCTATGATGGATTTATTAAAGCAATGGCTCGAGGGAGAGGTTTTAGTGCAGGCATTGATGTGGTATTGTTGTTGTTCTTCTTATTGTTGTTGTAGTTGAGATGGGCCCAATGTCAGAAAACCTCTTTCTCCCCTATTCTATTGCTAAATTCGGTCATGTTTTGCTTACATGATTTAAATTTCTTTTTTCTTGTTCAACAGTTAAAGATGATGCTGAAGATGGATTTAAAGCCTTCTGATTCAACTCTTGCAGCCATTTCAATTGGTTGCTGCAAAGAATTGGAACTGGATTTAGCGGAAGCTTTGCTTAATAATGTTTCTAATTGTTCATATCCACATCCTTATAATGCATTTCTAGCAGCATGCACCAAAGCAGTGAGTCTCAACTTTTGATTTCATATTCAAATCTGCCATCTGTTTTTTTTCATATGTTTAAAATTCTTTAACACATGAAACAGATGCGTATTGAGAAGATACAAGAAGAGAGTACTCATTATGCCGTTGTGATTGATGCATGTGGGCATTGACTGAGAATTTTACGTTGTTGATTGTAGAATATTTTTTTAGCATGTATTGACTTTGATTTTGCATGATGGACTTTTGTTTCATGATAATCAATTGAAAGAAACTTGTGGATTAATTGCGCAGGATCAACCTGAACGTGCCATTCAAATGTTGGCTAAAATAAAACAATTTAATGTCCAACCTGATAATGTTACATACAAGCAGTTGTTTGCATTATTTTGCACCGTAAATGCTCCCTATGAATCGGGTAATCTGTCGTCAATGGTGAACTCTGCTAAAAGAATAAAGGCTGTGGAGATGGATATGGCCAGAAATGGTGTTCAGCACAGGAAATTATCTATGAAGAACATGGTATTTACCTGCCTTGTGTATTTGCTTTCCTTTAAGTTAATGTTTGACCTCAGAAGAGTTAGCTTTTGAAATGTAGAAATATGATTTCTAGACTTTATTTTAGAAGATAAAGCATTTTTCCATGAGCATGTAAGATTAATAACTAAAAGCCTTTAATTACCATGTTGAGTTTTGCTGCCACATCAATAGTTCAATTCCATTAGTTATAAACTTGTTAATTGTTGATTTATCTTTTTCTCAATTTCATGTCAAATTTCTGAGCTGTGCTGATAAATTTATCTTTACATTTGTTCTACATATATCTGCTCTTTTCTTGCTTAGTACCTTGATTTGGTGTGGCAAAAATTGATATATTTGTGAATGCTTGCTAATATGAATGTTGTCCGAAGTCACAAAAATTCTAGTGCCCGAAAGTACTAGAATCTTATTTGTACAAGTTGTCTTTCTCATTTTCTTGCATATATTATTGCTGTATCATCTTGATGGTGCCGAGGAGAGGTAACAATTGTTTTAATGGCACGGTCGTTTTCAGGAAAAGCTATCTTCAGCTCTTCTTGATGGGTCTTCTTTTGTCCCTTTCTTTTGATGTCTGCCATGACATTCTTTATGATGTGGTTGTCTTCAGCTGAAAGGTCTTGGAGCGGAAGGAATGATGAAAGAACTCATTCAATATCTACACTTGGCACAAAATATTTTCTGTCAAACTGATACTGATATGGGGACATTTTTCTACAACACTGTGTTGCATTCGCTTGTAGAAGCCAACAATGTAAGTTTCTCTTTGTTAGGAAATCAGGCGATAGAAGAAAACACGGAATAACAAAGAGCAATCACACAAGAACACAAGATTTACGTAGTTCGATCAATAACCGATCTACGTCCACGGGTAGAGCACAAGTAATTCTACTATTCAGAGTCAAAAACAAGCACAACAGCTTACAACGACGTTCAAAAGCTACCTAAGACGTTCCCAAGCCCCCCTTATATAGTTAACAAGTAATACAAGTCAAAACCAATTAGGAAAACCCTAATTGAAACCCTAAATCCTGTCAAAATTTGTTACATCATCTGGGTGCGGCCGCACGCTACTCAGTCTCACTAACCAAGTGTCCGGTGATATCTCACTCAATTAAGAGAGTGACAATCCCCTCACTTCACTCATAGCTCCTCAAGTGCTTCGTGGTATACCTAACCGCACTTATACTTGGTACTCGGTTACGAGCCCGTTAAACGTACGTCAAAGCATACTAAGACTCACCTAGGTTCTATAGTAATTTCAGGTCTGAGCAATCAACTATAAGAATGTAATGAGATTCACTTATGACTTGTAACCATGTAGTGAACTCATTTAAGTAGATCTATCCATACACTATTCTTAACAAGTACTATGTCCTTTATCGACATCTCATGTCCTATGATCGGTAAAACTCCACCATCTCTCAAGGAACATACTAGTCTTAGTTTATTATCGTTCCCACAATAATAATCGACGAGGGATATTTTGAATAGTGTTTGTAAATGTTCAGGTTTTACTGCAAAGTTACCACACTTGCATCATGAACCTACAACTATTTATAGATACTTTATTAATTTATTTGCACAAGAAAATAAAAGAACAAATTATTGCTTTATATTATAAACTAACTGAAATACAATATCTTGAGATTTGAGCATACACTAACATGCATCACACGATCAATTCCACGCCCGTGTAACTCCCTGTGTCCGTCCAACAACTCTTTCTCCTTCACAAATCCGTCCTTCTTTGACTTGTATCACTTTCTATAAGGCTTTGTCTTCAATCTTGATCAAGAAATTCACTCTAATCTCAACACTCTTGTTTCTGTTTGGAAGATAATTTTGCATCACTACAATGTAAGAAAGCATTTTTTCATGTTTACATTTTTACTTGGATCAAACTCGTGGATTCTGATGGACTGTACTTGCAAACATTTTCATGCAGATAAACATTCACTGATATAGATAAAGGAGTAATTTGTAAAAAATAAATAAATAAATCTTTCAAATTAATCAATTTTACTTTTTAGATTAGAACTACATGGTCGATCATATTACAATTAGCAAAAGTGGAATATTATGTTCTGTTCAAATTCCTGATTGTTTGTTAATGTGATCTTATTTTTTTCTGGTTGCAAAGTCAACTGGCAATCGGCGTATTCAAAAACATGAAATTATGAGGTTTTCTTCCGGATGCTGCAACATATGCTATAATGATTGAATGTTGAAGCATTATGAGATGTTACAAATCTGCATGTGCACTATTTTCCTTGATGCTGCGAGATGGGTTTCCTCCACAAGCATGTCATTACACTTCTCTTCTGAAGGTATTAGTTTCATTTTTTCATCCAGTATCATTTAAAGTATTCGTTTGCACTGCTGCCACTTTTAGGTGTAAATGAGCTGATGTAGTTTGTTCTGTTACTAAGTAATGTGCTCGTCATGCACCAAAATTGTCTATGAACCTGCATTAATGCTTCAAATTTCCTCGTTCCATTAACCGTCTGCAGTCTGCCAATACACTTAATTAACATTTACTTAAAAAATATGCAGCTTTCCAATTTTAATATTATGTACATGTCTCTGTTTTTTATGTCCTAAAATTATATACCCTGTATCTGCTGGTTCATTTGTCATTTTATAGCTTCTCTCGTTTTATTTAATTGATTCTTGTCTTGTAGTTGGTAAATGACATGTTAGGATATTCCATTTTCTTGACGCTGGCTTGTTTTCCAGGTTCTGTTGAAGTCTGAAGACTTGAATGAAGCTTTATATATCTTGGATCAGTGGAGGTTAGAAGAGACTCAGCTAGATGTTATATTTTACAATACCATTATTGAGCAAGCATGGGTCCAGGTATTCTCTCGTCTCCTATCCTTCTGTCCCTCTTCTTGCAGAACTCACTTATAGAATCCAAATTTCTTGACCCTATGATTTAAAAGATGGAAGATTTTTCCCTTTTTTGTTCTTTCTGATAAGCAGATGGGAAGATTGTTATGTGCAACATTTATGTATATTTGGAAAATTTGGTGGCCAATTATTCATTTGTTGTGATTGCTTCCGCAATTTAATGATTCTAGGGAAGGATCGATGTTATTGAGTTTGTTGTTGAGGAGATGCATCGGAATAATTTCCAGCCGGATCCAACGACCTGTGGCTATGTGTTCTGTACATATGTGAAACTTGGCTTTCATAACACCGCCATGGAAGCTTTGCAAGTTTTGAGTATGCGGATGATTTTTGAGGAAGATAACGAATTACAACAAAAGAGGGAAGAGTTTGAGGATATCATCCATTCAGAAGATATGAAATCTGAGATGCGGATACTTGAGCTTTTCGCCAATTTTGAAGAGAAAACTGCAGTTGCCCTCTTGAGTTTAAGGTGGTGCGCGATTACTGGGTTTTCACTATCTTGGTCGCCAAATCAAACACCATGGGCGCGGAGACTCGCTGCTAACCATGACAGTAGAGTGAGAATCACGAGTGTTCTTCACTTAAAGATTTTGCCCCAGTATAAAATATCATTTGTCTGGACAAATTTCAGCCCCGTTTAGTTTTGGAAAAGAAAGTGTATAAAATTACTCTCAAGAAAACTGAAAACACAAGGTTGGTTTTTACTTTGTTTAATTATAACGTTTTTCAATACAGCATTCCTGGCTAAATTAAATAAATTCTATATTTCAGAATAAAACAACAATTCGCTCAAACCCTCGTCTTTAATCCAAAGGAAGAGTTTAGTTTATAACATTTTGATATATCATATTATATATTCAATTTGTTATAATTTTTAAAAAGTATATTAATATTTTTATTTTTTTTACCATGTAATATGCAGATTTGCAATTCACCTGTACTACTTATGGATAGGCTTTATGGGAAATTTTGAAGGATTTGTTTGGTTGCACATGTTGCCGGTTCCGGAACCGGCGGTTCCGGTTTGTCAAATGTACAAATCGGAACCGAACCGTGGTTTTTACGGTTTAGTCCGGTTTTGGTTCGGTTCTGTTTCGGTTCCAGTTTTGATCGGTTTAACTGTCGGTTCGATTTCGGTTTTGGTTCCGGTTCGGTTTCTTGTTTTTTTTTGAATTTTTTTTAATCCGTTATTTTATCCCGTTAATTGGTTTGTAAATTTTTTTATATTCAATAATTAACTATAATACCAATAATACATTTTATTTCAAAGATTTTTTTAATAATTTTTAAACAAATTAATTATTCTATTAGTAATTACATCACATAATTTTAAACAAAATTAG